>MU182777.1:0-10904 GCA_016904865.1 Pissodes strobi
GTGTCCTATTTAAAAAACAAAGACGTACATCGTAGCTCTTTTGTTTGAGGTTCAGTTGTTTTCTAAGTGAAATTTTTTTTACACTTTACGGAAAAAGCTACATTGAGCTGCTATTTTCGTTTTCTACAAAAAAATATAGGGAAAGTCGAAAATACGCACATGTTCATTCCTCGTTGGTAGACTCTGTACCTTTGAAAAATAAAAATTTGCCTGGTTAATTAATTATAAGAGGAAGAGCTGCAAAAATTCCAAATTTTGTTTTTAGGCGGAATAGATGCAGAAATTTACAGAATTTTCCCTTAATGCCCAAGTCATTTGCGATAGCAAATTGAAGATAAGGGACATAGTTGTGAGATGTCCTGGCTCAGTACATGATTTTAAAGTTTTTAACCATAGTCGTGTAAGAGCACAAATAATAGAAGCAGGAGAGTTTCCAAATAGTGTACTATTAGGTAAGATTGATTTAAATGTTTACATAATCCTTTCCTAACTTGACAAGTGACAGTGGATACGTTGATAGGCCATATCTCATGACTTCATTGGCTAATTCGAACAATAGATCTGAACAACTATATAATTAGTCTCAAATTCAAACACGCAATTGTGTTGAGAGACAGATTGGAGTTTGGAAGGTGAGGTTTTTATCTCTGCTGTATGGATTGAGGTGTAGCCTGAAAACAAGCTTATCAGTTCTGCACAATATAGCCAGAGACATGAATGAAGATATGCCTCCTCCTCTGGAAAATATTGATGAAGAACAGCTAAGATACTTAGATGAAATGGGAGATATTCCTCGTGTGCCAGTCCCACTTAATGAACATGAACCAATCCCAATAAACAATCATAGACAAAATCTTATTAGTCAGTATTTTGGACACCTTAAGGTTTATTTTGTCTAAGTTTAAATGTCTATCCAAATTACTGAAATAAAGATTCAAAATTTTGATTTTTGTTTTATTTTTTAATAACAAACAAAACCACTGAAAAACTTTTATTACATTTTTATTTAACAACCAACTTTACAAACGAGTTTACAATGCACTGCCCAAGTTCCTTAATAACATTTTTTTATATTGCAGTTCAACATTATGTTCTTCTTTTTGAAATTTTGCATTTTCTTCAATTTGCTCTAACTGTTTTTCTAGCAATGCCATTCTTCTCCGCAAGTCTAATAATGTTATATTTCTCAGATATATCCGAAGTTGTTAGGGCTCTAGTTAACATTGGTCTTCTCCTATTTGTTAGTTTTGTTTTTGTACCACTGGGAGTTGCAAACTGAATGGATGAATTATTTTTTTCAAATTATCACTTTCTAATTTCTTCCATACAGCAGTTCCTAAAATTAGAGACAATGCTTTTATCTCATGCTTAACATCAAACAGTATTTTACCATTCTTTCAATATCTCAGAAAGTAATTCTTACCAATAATTTCAGTCTCTGGCGTGTCATCAAGTTTGCTCTTTTGTGAAGCAGTACACTAAAAAAAAAAGGAAATAAGTATCTAGTCCTACAGAAATAAGTAAGATTGAACTCAGCAGAAAATAGGAAGTATTCTTAGGCTTAATATTTTCATTGCAGCCATAGCAATACATAAGATTTCCCTAGTTTATTATAAAATATAATGTTTAAGTTTAAAATCATACCTGGAGGGGAAGGTGCATTATAGGGGTAATATCAACATTTGAACATGTACTAATATTATAATTGCCTTTGTTGTGGTTCCCGATCTAAAAATAATCATCATTTAAAGTACCGCTCCTGTCTAGATATAAACAATTGAAATAATCTTAAATTTTTAAATAATATTAATGTTTATACCATTTTATTATTACCTTACCAGCGACCTTCTGCACATCTATTATGTGTACATTTGGACTCTGATTTTCTGTCGGATTTTCTTCATCACTTATAAATTCAAATTCATAGTCTCCACTTTGCATCTGAATGGGTATTTCTTCATCCCCATCACAATCAAACGGATTTTGAAGGCCTGTGAGACATTTTTCATTAAGTATTGACATCAAAAGTTTATCTAACTCATCAAAAATTATTGAAGGCATAGAGCCACCACCAGTTAGCAGACGCTGCTTTTTTCCCCTCCCAACTTTTTCCTCAATGCAATTTTCATAAAGTCGCCTCAACGAATCAGCGTTTCGATAACACACCATGGGGCCACTAGCATTAATAATTTGCTCTACTTCTTTCCAAACCTCCTTCTTCTCGTCCACAGAAGTCCTATTTGTTTTCTTGTCCTCTGTTATTTTCCCAAATTTTTGAGAAATAATTTATTAAATACATTTTTTCAGCCTGAGTAAAATTGGGCACCCTTTTTTCTCCTTCTGTCATTTTCGCTTTAATTACTTTACTTAATTAAAATTTGTAATACGATTAGCAAAGATTTAAAAAACATAATAATTTGAGGTTATATTGTTCATAATTCTGCCTCTTTTTTCACTTTGCGACGTTGCCAATTTGACATACACGATTTAGCTAATCCATAAACTTAGAGCGACGGTGCATACGAAATGGTTCTCGATTAGTTAATCTGGTTTTGTTAATCGGAGAAACGGTGCATATAGCCATTAGTTAATTTACTTCAATTCTGTTCCCTCTAAAACGTATAATTTTTTCCACATTTTTCTTGCAACGTGTTGCACCTGCTGATGATTACCTAAGCACCCGACTGTCATGTACAAATCCGGGAACACCAAGAAATACATCTCCTATCTTCGCATACTAATTGAACCTGTAACAAAAATATAGGTTTAACCTTTTGGCTTGGCATAGCCAAGATAATGTTGCTTTCATGTATGTACCTATTATTTCATGTAGATAACTATTGCAATAAAATATTGTATAGATAAATGTAAAACTACAGTTTTCTTCATAAATCTTCTCACCTGAAGTAATGCGTGGGTATCCGAGACGGGATCTTTTAAGGCTTTATCTGCTTTAATGGGGGTCCATCATAATGCCTACCAATTATATTTGGATATCTATTTTGTCAAAACTGTTCTCTTTCTCTATTTTATTTGGCCACCCTATAGGAGCAATTTTTTTCACTCATTTTAGTATTTTATGTAAGTAAACGAATGAACTCAAGGTCTATCGAAATTGTTTTTATCATTTGGACGGAGCTCCATGTCACTGCACAAACGACTGTAGTGATGAGCGATGCTGATCTTGATCTTGCAGTCTTGGCCTTGGACCTGCAAAAAAAAGTAAGACCAAGATCAAGGCCAAGCCTGTGTATGCAACAAGAAGATCAATACCAATACCATGTCCTACAAGATCAAGACTCTTTCAATTTACGTGACTTTCAAATTTCGTACTGTATGATAATATGAAGACATTGTTTGCATTAATCTTTTACTTCTCTATTATTTCTTCAAATTTTAATTTTTCAAAAGTATCTTTAATTATTACAAAGTATCGCCACCGATTATCCTAAGAATCGGCGCGTCGCGTCGGTTACTGTGTTTGAACTCTTCTTGGTCATCCAAATCTTAAAAAGTTTACATTCATCTGTATATGTAATGTAGAAAATTATTATTTATATATATTGTTATATTTATTAACTTTTATCCTAAAATTATGGCAATAAATTAATAGAGAAATATATGTTTTTTGTTTAGGTAAGTTTTATCATTTGTGAAACATTTTTAATGCAACGAGTGAACTGCAAGTAGTAAATAAATAATGTTGAACAGTTCACAATATATACTTTAATTGTTATTTGCCAAATATCCCTTGGGAGGGTCCTGTAATAAGTTGATGTCTAAACAGGAATATGATTCAATCCTTGTGAAGAACCATGGTTATTATCAATATTCATGATTGTCGTAATATTTAGCTAATATACGGTGACGGTTAAAATACTATAATAAGCCCAATTAAAACATTAAAATATGTATAGATTTCTTTTAATCAAGTTTGTAATTTTGTTAGAATATATTACCTATATTGACACAAAAATATATGCGGGTTGGGTTTTTCCTGTAGTGCATTTGACAATGAAAGTGTATGCATCAATAATTAATTTGATTTTTAATTAGTAGATAATTGGAGTGGTACTGGTAAATATTCGATTGTTAGATTTTTATGTATGTTGAGATTATTTTATTGTTTTGTCTTGTTTATTATTATTATTTTTTAATTTTATAATGTACGCCTCTGTTAAAGGCAAAACTTGCAAGGCACTTGCTGCAAGACCAAAATCAAGGCCAAGATAGCATATTAGTTTGTAAGGCCAAAACCAAGGTTCTAAGTGTAAGAACAAGACCAAAACCATGCAAGTGTTGGTCTTGGTGTTGGTCTGGGTCTTGCTTTGCTCATCACTACAAACGGGGTCAGTAGAGAACTTTTCAATATGTTTGAAGATCGATGGATTAGACCAGAAGATCCATGGGATGGGACTGGCCACCGCGTTCTACCCGTCTTACCTCATTAGAGCTTTTTTCTTGGGTAGAATGAAGGAAATTGTGCACATTCTTCAAATCTTCAAATCAGGAGATATTTGCTTGGTTAATAATTACAGGCCCATTAGTATTCTTAACCCCCTTGCAAAGATTTTTGAGAGCGTATTCTATTAGGATGTCCTGGGCTTTTTGTGAACAGCATGGTTTTCTCCCAGATGTCTCAACCGTCACCAATCTGAGCATCCTTACAGAAGCAGCAGCTAGGGCTATGGATAATAAGGATCTACTAGATGTTATATTAACAAATTGTGCAAAGGTCTTTGATAGGATTGACCACGGTCTACTTGTGGACAAGCTGGGTAAATTTGGTTTTTGATTGAATGCATGTGAGTTTATTACATCTTATCTGACCATGAGACCTCGATAAGTTAAAGTTGATAGCGAAATTTCAAAACAATACATATCAACATCTGGGGTGCCACAGGATACCAGGCTTGGCCCTCTGTTGTTCTTAGTTTTCGTGAATGATTTACCAAACTGTGTAAAACATTTAGAGTGTCTCATATTTGCAGATGACTTTAAGTTATATAGACATATATAATTATTTGATGATTGTTAAGGGCTTAAGAGTGACTTGAATTCAGTATCTGAGTGGTTTAATGTAAATAAAATGTCATTAAATATTAGTATGTGCCCTGTAATAACTTTCACACGTAAAATGAAATTTACAAATTTTCATTACATGGTTGATAGCCTGGTGGTGAGTAGAAAAACTAAATGTAGGAATCTTGGAGGCCGCTTTCAAACAAACTTAACATTTACCGAACCATGGTAAATAAAGCTTATAAACTCTTTGGATTTGTAATCAGCAATAAAAAACATTTTATAGGTATTAAAACAATAATAACTTTGTACAATAGTCTAGTTAGACCAAATTTGGACTATGCCTCAGTTATGAGGGCACCTTAAGCAGTGGTTCATGTTGACATGTTCGAAAGGGTACAAAAAATATTTCTGAGATACCTGTTTATAATAGTATGCTAATCGAATTTAAAATGGTAAAATAAGTGTTAGACGCAGTTTGAATGATGTTTTATTTATTTACAATATAGTTAATAATTTAAAGTATAAGAAAACATTTGTAGTTCCTAAAATTAACTTAAGAATAAGAAATAACAAATTTTTCCAATGTCTAGCACCAAATACTTCTCCTATAGTTAAAATGATGTGTGACTGTAACAATTTTATACAAAAATGTGATATAGATATCTTCAATTCTACAGTAGAGCAAAATAAAACTGAGATTTTAAACAATAACATACTCTAGTGAATTTTGTGTAATGAACATTTTATATTCTTTGTTTTTTTCTATTTATTTTTATTTTTTCCCTTTTGTTTGTGTTTTGTTTGTATATAATTTTTAGTCTTAGTATATAGTTGTATTACACGAACCTAGTAAGCACCCTTACATTTAAGTACATGGCTCATGTGTTTGTAGGAGTTTATATGATAAATAAATAAATAAATAAATTCCTGCCTAAATTGTATTTTGTAAATACCCTGTAAGCGAAAATACAAATTACATTTCAGATTATGAAATATTAGCCTCTTTAGAAATCGTGACCAAGAGTTTACATTCCTAGATAAGTTTATGGTTAAAATTTTTTTAAATTTTTTAATAATTTAAGCATGTTTTTTTTGCAAAATTTCTTGAAACATATTTTTTCGTGTCGAAACGACTCAGGTATAGGACATGTTACACAAGAAAGTTTCAACAAGTTTCGCGGAATCTAAAAATTTATTAATATACAGGGTAGTCCATTTAAGAAACCATAGGTGATACCAGATAAAAGTAGATGCGACAATGCTACAATGTTAAGAATATTTTTAAAATGAAGATTGTTACCTCTTATTAGTGTAAATTTCAAAAGGATTTAGGTAATTTACTCCTTTCTTTACCGATTTTAATCAAACCTTCTTTTATTTCAAATATCAGCTTTTCTGTTCACACTCAATACCTTCTTACTTTGTTTATTCTGAAATTCTATCAACTTAACTTTACCAGGGAATAATACTTCGAAAACTTGATTCTAGTCTTGAGTACAGGAATAGATCTATCTGTCTTACTTCTTACTACTACAATTTTCCAACGGCCATTTTAAAATCTTCTATCGGCACTAATGGAAGAGACGCTACAGCTTCTACGTCTTGAGAAAAGGCGCCTAAACCGTCCAAAAGAGTCCCTAATGCAAAATGGAAAATGGGAACACAGAGTACACGATATATTTTTTAAATATCTGTACAGGCAAATGAGAAAACATTTTGGAGTCAAACAGAGCTGCGACAAAGACGGATGTTGGCTAGCTGAGTGCTCATATTGCACTTCTTCAATTTCAACCTTCAACTCTTTACCAGCAGGGAGAACTGACCGGGAATTGCGCGGACGCGGAATGCATTTGAGAGGGTAGAAAAATGTTCTTTCTTTATTTGACATATGCTGTTTACACAATCGGAAACAAAGATATATTGAATTTAAACGTTTGAAAACGTTTTCTTTGATGGACTAGCTATATTTCTAGCGTTTGTTTTGTTTTTTTTTCAGTTTTGCCTATAACACCCTAATGGGCACTGCAAGTAGGAAACGGCGAGAAGGAAAGATACCGATGGACTCTTTTCGTAAAGATGTTTAGACTATAGCCAACAGGGAACAATTCGGTTGGTTAGGAGTTCCGGATGCTCGTCACACGTCAGAAGAAAGAATTTTGGTAGAGGCTGGTTCTGTGTGCTCTATTGAAGAGCATATGGATGAGATCTTCTAGCTCGTCCTGTGGAACGAATGGCTGGAGGAAATCAGACTTGTCAATTCAGTCGAACATCTTCCGTGATAATATCGTTAAAAAAGGGAGAGTACACCCACCATCTGCCTATGTTCCAAGGTGTGAAGGGAACGAGTCTGTATTTCGTCGTTAATAAGTCTCTCAGCTTGGTTCTGGATGGAGTCTAAGGGCGCTAGAGTATGTTTGGGAGCAGAGCTCCAAATGTGAGAGCAATACTCCAGAGTAGGTTTGAATTGCGCTTTATAGAGTGTAACCAGCTGATGGGAGGTGAAGTATTTTCTGGCACGGAAAAGTACACCCAGTTTTTGAGAGGCACACTTGGCGAGACCTCGGACATGCTCATCCCATGAAAGGTTAGTGCTTGCGGTTATTACAAGAAGCGAAAGATTGGAGTATGAGGAAAGGATTTCCTCCTCCATGATGATGTCAAGGTAGTTTCCCTTAGTTTTTCTCCAAAAGAACACAGCAGTCTCTGTCTTTTTGGCATTGAAGGTTACAAGATTGTTGTATCCCCATTCCAAAGTTGTGTTTAAGTCTCGATTGATTGAGTCAGTCTGTTGTCTTCTTAGTTGTCCCAGAGTGGCCGATGATAATGGTTTATCAAAAGAAAATGATGATACAAGACTGCTATCGTCTGCATAGCTGTAAATGGGGTTCTTAGTAAGCTTTAGTACGTCATTTATGTGCAGCAGGAACAAAGTTGGAGACAAAACCGAACCTTGCGGAACACCAGCATTGATGGCAAATGCCTCGGACGAGACAGCATCGTTAGCGACCTGAATACTTCTTTTATCCAAAAAACTAGACAATAGTGTATGTAGAGCTGATGGAAAGCCATAAGCTGAGAGTTTGTCCAGGAGTGATTGGTGCCACACCCGGTCGAAGGCTTTGGAGATGTCAGGAGCAGCGACTCGGGACTCTCCGTGTTTTTGCAGGGTTGAATTCCAGATGTGTGTTACATAGGACATCAGATCTCCCGTTCAAGATATTTTAGGAGCTCGGTGTTAATGACTTTTTCCATTACCTTGGCCACTACCGGGGCTAATGATATTGGACGGTAGTTACTGGCAATATTTTTCTTTCCCTTCTCAGGTACAGGTTGCACTCTAGTGCTCTTTCAGAGGGCTGGGAAAATACCTCTATATAGTTTGGTTAGAATAGGTGTCAGCTCCAGTGCGCACTGTTTGAGAACAATGGATGGAATTCCATCCAGTCCAGCGGCCTTTGAGCAGTCAATATAATGGAATCTACATATAATCCAGGTTCGGTCTAAGGAGTAACTGAAGTACGATGCTTTCAATGCACAAATTGCTATTTACCTGGGGGTGAAATAAATCTCTTCGTGTTTTAATTATGGTTGAATCATCTACGAATATACAGGATGTTACCACAAAACTATACGGTGAAAAACGATAAGCTAATGCACTTGTTGGGTTGTTTTCCAACACCCCGTATATCGAAATTATTCTTAAACCCATTTGCTTAGAATTACTATCGATTCATTCTATTTAAGCATTTAATACTATATGAACTATGAAATATTCTAAAATCAAGTAAGTAAACAAATAAATAAAAACACTTAAGCAGAGTACGATTTTTCATACAAGCAAATATGAGATCTTAAAAAATTACTTTTTCTATTTTGGTATCATAAAGAAGTCTTTTCGATACGCAGAGTAGTGTCGTAAAGAAGCTCTTTTCGATACTACTTTTGTTGACTGCTTGCTATGATATTAACAATAGTTATTTTCCTAACAAGTGCGCAAAGTGATACTTTTCCGCACGCGACTGATGTTGACCGAACGACGCGAAGCGGAGTTCGGTCAATCAGTCGAGTGCGGAAAAGTCACTTTGCGCAAGTGTTAGGAACAATATTTTGTCTACGAGCGCAGGCCAAACAAGCACAGAATAATAATGACCCATATTTAAATAAAAGAAAAAGAATCTATCAATTATACGTACTGTTGCTTTACATGAATATTATTGTTGACCAGACATGACTTAAAAAGATATGGTTTTTGGTTTAAGTTGTAATATCGCGAATTACGGAAGCTTTGAGAGAAAAGAGCCTGTTTTTTGGGATACTTCGTTTTACACCTAGATTTGTTTAAAATCTGTCAATCTGTCAATTATAAGTATTGTTGCTTGACATAATTTTTTACTACTATACCGAGGATTTCAAAATATATGGTTTTTGGTTTAAGTTACAATATCGCGAATTACGGAAAATTTTTAAAATAGTATAATTATGACTTAAAACGATTTCTTATATTGCATAAAAAGTCCAAAAGTGTAAAGTTTCTAAAGGTATATGAACATGTTCTTATCTCTGGTGATTTTAGAGAATTTTACTTTCCTGCACACTTTCCCGCATAGCGTGCGGGAAAGTACTACTTCGTGCACTGACTAGCGTGCGCAAAGTAGCCACTTTGCGCACGCTCGTAGAAAAAAATTGTTTAATGTCAAGGATCACTAGCAAAAATTTCGACACCGTTTTGAATGGGATTCTTAATAATACAGACGTCAAAAGTGACATGATGGCCGTCCAACTTTTGATCGCGACTTAAATAAATTCATGTTTTTCATTGAAAAACGTGCAAAATAGAAAAAATAGTATAAAATACACGTTTTAAAATACATTTAGCGCACTCGCACGTTAGGAAACTCTCTGCAAGCGGGTCGTTTCCTAATTTCGTGCTCGTGCGATAAAATATGGTCTTTTAAAACTAATATCTTAATATACTATTTTCTTACGTGGATCGACGATAATTCATTTAGCATAAAGTACATAATTATTGCAGCTCATTCAAGAAAATCTGCTAATGTTTTTTCCGTTTTTGGAATCTGGATTCGAAACTTACGGTTATACATCTGCGCCATCTGCAAGGGAGCAGTAGTTAAAAATGCGCCATATGCCGTACTATTTTACTACATCTCTAATTACCTTGGCTCCAACATATCGTCGTCGCGAAAGTGGCGTGAAAAGCTTCGACGAAAGATTGCTTTTCACACAAATTCATTTAATGCTACCCTGACAGAAATAACACTTTAGCAACTCACAGTTCATACAATGACAACAGTGGGTGCCGCCATGTCCATTTGCTTAAGAGCTTGTAAATGAATTGTCCGACAGCTTGCCTGAGCACATTAATTTGGCAGTGCAGGTCACCCGCCGACCCAACATGTTAATTAATGACTCTTTTAAGATTATTTTGTCGAGGATGTTGAACTGTCACATTTACTTGAACAATTTACTTTTATTTATTTTTTTTTCATTTTTGCCGGTTGTCGAGAAGGAAACTGGCGAAAATGTTGGTTTTAATGTATATTTAATGATAATTCTGCGTTTATTATTCCGAATTACTTTAGATTAGAATAATCTAGATTTATTTGTTGCCCCAAACGCGTATTAAAAAAACGAAACTTGTACGTGAGGCGTCATCAAATATACAGGGTGTTCGGTAAGTATATGGTATACTCTCGGTATAGGGGTGTATCAAAGGGGTGTATAGGGAAGGTCAAAATAACCTTAATTTGTCATAAAAAATGCCCCTTTTAAAGGCGTGGGTCGAAGAGATGGCAGTTAGGAGAAGGCGCCACTTGTAACGCTCAGTTCCCAAACAAATACAAACCTAATTTACATAAATA
>MU182777.1:15904-94999 GCA_016904865.1 Pissodes strobi
ATCGAATTAGTATCGATTGACGGTAAACCGGGCAAACGTAATCTACGGCCTACCCCCAAGCTACGCCATTCGCTATTTGTTTTTGTTCCGTTGGGATGTGGTTTGGTTAGTTTAGTTTGCTTTGAACGCCTTCCAAGTGAGTAAGGAGTGAGACTGCTTTTTAGCTTATTGATTGAGTGATCAATTACTGATCATTACATTATGAGTATGCATACTTATAGATATGGTTAATCTTTGTCGAAGCAAAGGCGCTATCCCGGGAATCTCCTATTTTCAGTATGTATTAATAGTATAGGTATTAGTATTATTAAGGCGTAAACATCTAAAATATCTCTAAATAACCTTGCAATAAGCTGTATGACGTGATTTTCTAGTAGGGTTGATATCATGATAAGAGTTTTAAGATCCTTTACAGGCCTAGGCCACTATGTGAAAATCGGCCTCTCCTATTGGTCGATCTATCTAGAAACGATCCGCCTAATAACAGCTGATCAGTTAACCTCGTGTTTTTAGAAGCGTCTAGAGGTCAGGCGTAATTTTCGATGCGGCGAAACGAATCCACGTCTAAACTTCTGCCTATAAAATAACAGCTGATCAGTTAGCGAGATTTCAGTTCAGAGTGCACTGACTTGTGAATGAGAGGCGCGTGATTGGCTAACTACGTGAGGTGACGCATGTCTCCGCGATGCACCCAGTTGTTTGCAAGTCAGCAGATGGTCTAGGGGTCTGTATGGTTGGCCTTCATTTCGGCGACCCGGGTTCATATCCCGTCGGTTTTGATCTTTTTTGTAAACAGTTTTTTTCTTGATTTTTGGGTTTTTCTTGGGTATTGCTTGGGTTATTAGCACTTGGTTAGTTTCCTTTTCTTGAGCCCCGGAGCGAACGAAGCGTGCGGAGGGCCATATACTTGCCAATTGCAGGTCTTTAAATCCCATGCATTCACAAGTGCACTACGAACTGAAATATCGCGATCAGTTAACCTCATATTTTAAGAAGCGTCTATCAAGTGTAATTTTCGATGCGGCGAAACGAATCCATGTATCTACGTTCTAGCAAAACTTCTACAACGCCTCGTTGGTGTAGTTGGCAGAGTGCTTGCCTGTCATTCCTGCGCTGCGGGTTCGATTCCCGTCGGTCGCGACAGATGTTTTGTTTATTGTTTTCTATTAACTTACCTTCTTTTCTTAATTTTCTGTTAGTTTGGGTTAGTTTTGGTTAGCACTTGGTTAGTTATTGTTGATTGAGCCCCGTAGCGAGCGAAGCGAGCGGAGGGTCATGCAAAGCCATAATAATACCTAATATACATTCCGCTGCATCGAAAATTACGCCTGATCTCTAGACGCTTGTGTATTTTATTCTGTTTTGTCCGGTATTTGCTTTTAAGGCGCCAAAAGAACCCAATGAACACATATATATTCATCCATGGTATTTATATATGATTTGCTCAAATGATTTAGGCAATATATGGTGCAAACTTAGTTTTTCATTGAGATTTTTACCAAATAACAATGTTTGTGCAAGTGATTGATGAGAGTTGTCTTCCAAGTGAATTTAGTAATGTACTATGTACTGAAGAAGTTTTGATACAAAAATCAAAATTATTATACCAAAATAAATTTATAATTACGGACCTGCTCACGTTCTCGAATTACAATAAGCATTGTTACAGTGCGCAAACGCAATCATCCCGAGATTTGCTAGAGTTTGTTTACATTTTGACGTCGTAAATTAGCCATTTCGGTGAAGGGTTATTGCTTATCCATTGTATAGATCAGTGGGTTCTACCTAAACACTGTTAGTCACAAAGTACCAAATTAAGCAATATTTACTAAACAAAAACTAATATAAATTAATCCCATGGCAGCATTATATCAATAAACAGTTAATAAAGATATACTAAATCAATGAATTAACTTATGATGTAAATTGATTTATAAATAGCCAGTAAGTATCCACAGTTAAACACGAAGCGAGCTCATTTCGGCGCCTGCCTTTAGGCGAAAAGTTAAAGCTGCAAATTACGGTTAAATAAAGTTCACTACTATTTGGCTTACGGCCAATTGGTCTTCAAGTGGCTAGACACTATAAAATAATAAATAAAATAATTACATAACATTAGCAAAATAAACTCTTTACGCGAGATAATATCAGATATGATAATGAAGAAAATAAGTATCTCTAAAGCAAATATGATAAGAAATAGGAATAGATTAATACCCAATAATAGATGACCTAAAACTGTTTATCGGTAAGTTTAATAAGCATAAACAGTAAGTAAGAGTAATAGGTACAATATAAGATAACAGACGACCTACAGTCGTTTAACGGTAAGGTAATAGAACAAATACGGGTAGTAATTATGTGGCTTATAGAAAGCATCGCATTAAGGTAAATGTATGCAGCAGTACCAAAGGGTTAAATCCATTAATTATGGTTCTAATGGCTAGGTATTCAATATTCAAGACAAATCAGACACGGTAAGGAAGATAATAAGTATTAAGTAACTACAAGGTAAAGAACGGTAATTGAGACAATAGAAGGTCATCATCTATTTAAGAATCTAATAAGAAATAAAATAAAAAAGGTAATGCCTACTTGTATCTAGTAGATATTTGCAGACTTGGAATCAACCGGCGTTTCCTGCGAAGCTAGGTTTCCACGTGGTCGTATCATCTCGACAAAAGGCTTCTATCCGGCGAAATGGAACTGGAGAACTCTCTACGTCAGCATAAAACAGACCGCTGAAATTCAGCCTCAATGCAGGAAATTCTGTCTTACGGAAGGTCGTATAGTCTCACGGAAGGTCCCTAGTTAAATTATAAATAATTTCAACTATTCAATATAGACACACTAACATTAACAAACCTTTTTTTTACGGAGGGTAATCACACTATTCTGCAGTATATTTGCCAAATTAGTCTCGTGACAAAATTAGGGATTAATTCGACCTGATGGTCGAAAATACCAACGATAATTTCAGATATTGTAGGCTGGTCATTTTTCATCTCCTACACACTTGAGCTACATAGAATGATGCAAAATATATACTCGGCAAGTGAAGAATATGGACTTTCTCTGAATACATCAAAGACGAAATGGATGATCATTAGCAAAAGTCAACATCCTCCAATGAATCTGACGATAAATGGTCAGGACATAATATATCAGGTGGAATCATACACATATCTTGGCACCACGGTTAACGCGAAATGGAACCAGGCATCGGAAATGCGATCACGAATAGAAAAGGTTCGAACTACGTCTAATAACATGAAGAAACTATTCACTAGCAAAGATATTTCTCTATACAACTAAAACTAAGGCTAGTAAGGTGTTATGTATTTTCTGTTTTGTTCTACGGGGTGGAGGCTTGGAACAGAGGCCACCCTAAAAAAACTGGAATACTTCGAGATGTGGGTGTATCGGTGCATTCTGAAAATACCCTGGACGGACCTCATCACTAACGCGGAAGTTCGACAGAGACTGGGGAAAGAGAAGGAAGTCATCTTTACAGTGAAGAAGCGGAAGCTTGCATGCTTTGACCACATCATAAGGAACGATAAATACCGCCTGCTGCAGCTGATTGTGCAGGGCAAGGTAAATGATCATTTAGTGCATGTGTGTTGTATAGTACTACCGCATGAAGTGTGAGCTTTTGAGAAAAAGGTTGTTTTTTGTGCTCAAGGAGTGATTTTAATTGTGTGTTTGGTACCGTTGTGGTTGTGGAAAACTATGTTTTTTTTAGTGGTGAAATAGGTCTTGGATGCAGTGTAGTTTGGGTTATAATCGAACCTGTCGTTATTTATTATACGCCAATTTACTACAATCTTTATCAATGGAAACGAGATAGGAAAAAACTTAAGGAATTGTCTCCTTGTCAGTTGGTCTTGATAGGCTGGACTAGTGAGAAATAACTGGCCAAATTGAATTTATTATATGGGTTTATTGAATGCAGATTTGCAGTAGTAAAGCACAGATCCGGACTTCATAGTAGTTTGGACTTCAGA
Source organism: Pissodes strobi (assembly GCA_016904865.1). Taxonomy (NCBI): domain Eukaryota; kingdom Metazoa; phylum Arthropoda; class Insecta; order Coleoptera; family Curculionidae; genus Pissodes; species Pissodes strobi. Next base: position 19,912 of record MU182777.1, read on the forward strand.
ACTGACTGAACAATGTCTGAGAGTTTGAAGTGCTGCAGAAGAGGCTAACAACAACTGGATTTGTGTACCGCCATTTCACTGAATTGTTTGACGTATTTCCGTTTAACATCTGAAGATACCCTGTTTGACATGTTCAGAATGTCAAGCACATTGTGTTTTTAAAGGCAGACCGAGGGACGATGAGCTCTTCGGAACATCTTGTGATTCCTGTAACAGCATTCTTTGCAAAAAATGTGCGCTTCTTACCACCACTGAAGCCCATGCTCTGTTCTTAACGCAGAGCAACATTATATTCCTCTGCCCAGAATGCAAAAAGCTACTTAAGAATGTAACAAACATTATAGAGTTAACAGAGTCTCTTGACAAGTGTAAGGGTGACTCTAAGAAAAAGGACGTACGTTATGAAAAGTTAGAGATTAGATTTCAGACAACTAAGAAAGAACTACAGAATGAAATTAAAAGACTCACTTCCCAAAATATGGAAAAATACACTCACATTACCCGCCTCAAAAGAAAAACACAAGATTTTGAGGATATTGTGTTCATAGCAGAAAAGTAATCTGAGGAGACTATTGCCCAACAAAAGGAGCAGATCAGGATGTTAAATATTGAATGTGTTCAGCTCATTGCCAGAAATGAGAGTCTATTATTGGAAATTGCAGAATTGAGGGAGAGAATTAAATCCTTTGAAAGCGAGCTGAGTGAATATAGAGAACTGAAAGATAGTATGTTGATCAGCATGGAAACTTTAATCAAGAACAATGAATTATATGTTAGGGAGATGAAAGAGGCCAAGTACGAATTGTATCTTTTGCGCGAAGGATCACGTACTCAGGGTGATCTTATTGAAGAAAACAGTAAACATACTAAAAGCCCTATCCTAAAAGTTGGGGAGCTTTTAAGGGAAAACCCAGCTGTGTGGCTGCAAAAAGACAATAAAATAGAAGAAAGTTAGAAGAATAGGGGGAAAGTTCTTTTGCTGTGCGATCAGTTCGGCCAGGGTCTGGGTAACGTCTTGCAAACTTATTGTAACTCTTTTAAGGTGCAAGCTTATGTCAAGGCGAATGCATTTTTTGAGGGTGTCATTACGGACGTGAAGGGATTGACAAGAAACTTTTCATTAGATGACTATGTTGTGGTTTTGGCGGGTTATAATGATTTTCGGATGGGAAATCAGGCATCTCTGAAAAGTATTGTAGACAGGCTCAAATGGCTCAGCCATACTAATGTTATTCTGGTTTCGATGCCCTTTTCAACGGAAGATGCGTGCATCTATTTTTAGTTTTAATAATAAATTGTATATCTACGCTGTTAAACTAAATAGATATGCTGAGGGCAAGATATCTTTTATGGATTATAATGACAATAAGGGGTTTCCCTTAAGAAAGAGATGTCTTGCTCTGAACCTGAATATGGTAACGTGTTCTCCAAAGGGAGGTTCAAATTTACATTTTATTTACCTGTCTGGCGACGTTTCTATAAGATCTGGTTCGGTGGACGGATCTGACTCTGTTGCTGTATCTGTAGATAATATAGCTGTAGGCTCAGATAGTTTTTTAGATCAAGGTTTGATGATGGTCTCTTCTCCTTGATGACTTTGAATGTTCAATCAATTAGATCTAAGGTAGATGAGCTATATACTGTTTTAAATACTCTTAATTATCCAAGCATAAATTTTTATGTGAACATTGGCTGAAGGAGGATGAACCTCTGTATGTGCCAGAATATTCTGTTATTGATAAATATTGTCGTTCTGAATATATACAGGGAGGCACGTTGGCTCTTGTTAGTGACATTGTGTTGGAATCATGTCCTTTTGAGAAAGTTATTAGATTTAATTATTTACTTGAGGAGAAGGTATTTGAGTTTTCAGTAATATTTTCTTCTCGGTTGAATTTATTTGTATTTGGTTTGTACAGATCTCCTTTGGGTGACTTGAACAGGTTTCTGTATAAAATGGAAACAGTACTGCCTGTTCATGCTCGATTAATCATGTGCGGCGTGAATTTTTTGTCAACTTCTAATTCAGATGCCCAGCTACTAAATAATTTATTAATTTCTTTACCCCCGAATTACTTTGCATTCTGCTATGTTGCTAGATTACATATGTTCAAACTCCACTCCTGGTGAGCTTGAGTGCAAAGCGGTTAACGCTGGCATTTCGGATCACGAAGCGATCTTTTGTAAATTTAAAATTAAGCGTAAATCGTATATGAAGCGAACTAAAAAAGGTAGGATATTTTCTAAGAAAAATTATGAGAGCTTTGCACGGTTATGCCATGGTGCTCTTGGGCAGGATATATTGGAGTCGGATGATCCGCTGCAATTTTTTCACTTTAAGCTTTCTGGTGTGTTTAATAGAGCCTTTCCGGTTGTAAGAATAAAAACAAAAGATAGAAAACCTTAGGTAACGAAGGGCATAGCTGTTTCCTCTAGAAATATGCGCTGCTGACATTATTTAAGGAAATACTTTTATGAAAATCAAAACTTTTGTATGTTATTTTATAAGTATAGAAATATATATCGACAAACACTCAAAGCTGCCAAGCAGACCTATTATAGACCTATTATAGTAGAATTTTACGTGTAAATAATAACCAAAAAGAATCATGGCGGATAGTAAATGAACTGCGAGAGAAGAGTAATGTCGAGTTTGGTGATGCCAATTTATCCCCTGACGAACTTAATAATTTTTATTGCTCTATAGCTGCTAATATGTCCAGTCAGATTGTCAATAAGCCCAATTACAAAGTATATTTGCGACTCGAACCAACAGACCCAGCAGAACTTAAACACATATTTTCCCAAATAAAGAATAAAAATGCATCTGGGTGGGATGGATTGGCAGTGAAAGTGTTCTTTAAACTTCCGGTTGGTGTATTGAATGTTTTGTCTGACGTTATCAATCGGTCTTTTGTTTCTGGTACCTTTCCTTCATGCCTAAAGAGGGCTACAGTTATACCATTATTTAAGTGTGGCGATAAGAATTGTCCTTCAAATTTTCGACCCATTGCTCTTTTACCAACATTGTCGAAAATTCTAGAGAAATTGGTGAAGAAACAGATGATGATCTTTCTGGAGAAGCACAAAATACTAAACCCAGCACAATTTGGCATTCAGGCTTTTAAATCTACAAATGATGCAATCTTCTCCTTCTTAGAATCACTTTATATTAAAATTAATGAAAAGGAATCAGTCGCAGCGGTTTTTTGCGACTTATCAAAAGCGTTCGACTGTGTTAATCATGGTATATTGCTATATAAACTGGAAACATATGGGTTTAGGGGAAAGGCTTCGGAATGGTTCAAATCGTATTTGTCGGGTAGGCTTCAAAGTGTTCAAAGTGTTTCATATGTGGGTGCCACTTCTGAGCCAAGGAATGTAATGTATGGGGTTCCACAGGGGTCAGTTTTGGGTCCTATCTTGTTTTTATTATATATTAATGACTTGGCTAATTTGGATATAAGGGGAAAGTTTACTCTTTTTGCCGATGATGCTACAGTCTTGTGGCACAGTAAACGTAGCAATGAGCTAAATGAATTTGTATCATGTGAATTACAGAAAATTAAAATCTGGTGCGACTCAAATGAGCTCTCCCTAAACATTAATAAGACTTACGTTATGCACTTTAAGTCTAATTTCGAAGATGCTATATTCGAAAATAAAGTTTTAAATAATCTTCAAGAAAATAAATTTTTGGGCATTTACATTGATAGCAAATTGAAGTTTGAAGGTCATATAAATAGGCTGTGTTCTAAATTGGCTTCGGGTTGCTACGCTCTCCGAGTAGTTAGCAACCAACTGGATGCCTCAATTGCAAGAAATGCATATTTTGCTCTGATAGAGTCTCATTTGAGATACGGCATCTGTTTTTCGGGATGTTGCACGAATCAACTGTTTAATAGCGTGTTTGTGCTGCAAAAGAGAGCTATAAAATATATATGTAAGGCTCCTTTTAGAGACTCTTGTAAACCTTTATTCGTCGCTCAAAAGATCTTAACATTGACTTGTGTTTTTATTTTGGAGTCTGCCTGTCTAATGCACAGGAAATATAAAAATGAAACTCACTCACCTTCTGTGCGTAATACTCGCCTTTCACATAATATTCCGCTGCCTATTCCGTCTACCACCCAAACTAAGAAGTCTTTATTCTATAATAGCAAGGCTATATTCAATGATCTTCCCTTGAGCATTCGGCAGATCCGAGGCGAGCGTAATTTTAGAAGGGCACTGAAGTCGCTGCTCATTGGACGACCGTTGTATAGTGTCTCTGAATTCTTTTTGGAGAACTTTACTTAACGTAACTTAACTTTTCTATGCTGTTTGTCTCTTGTTTTGTTAATTTTGTTTTATCGTTCTTTATATTTCTTATCTTAACTTGTATAATATTTCATATTTTATTTCAACTATGGGCTTGAAACAGATATACTTTGCGGTAGATAAGGCTGTACACACTAAATGTTTTATTTTACTGATGTTTATCTTGTTTAGTACTATTTTACTTATATGCCATTTTGTGATATTCTCCTGTTTGTATTCCATATGGATGTTTTGTTGAATTGCCAGTTAATGTTTCTCACTTTTTACACTTTTGAATGGTATTTGTAATAAGCTTTGTCAACAATACAATGTATTCTAGGCAATAAAGCATGTTTTGAATTTGAAAAAAATTTGAATGGTAAGAGGGGACCAGGAAGATGACGACATTCATGGATGCACAACCTGTCGTCTGTCGATCTGTTTAGGAATGCTGTGCATAAAATTAGAATAGCTTTGTTAACAGCCAACGTCCAAAACGGATAGGGCAACAGAAGAAGAGACACGTTTGAAGCGTGCAGGAGAAAAGGCCAAGAAATCTTCAATTCCAAAAAAATGCCTACCACATCCATCTAGAGGGTGCTCCAAATGGTGTCAGGGCTTCGAGCGACTCGGAACAGCAGTCCTTGATACTGATGGACTGTACTCGAAAGTAAGGTAGCGAGAGTATCGACAACACAAATCGACCAGTCAAAGTAAGAATTCACACTACTGGATTTTGTAACATTCGCAACGCTACAAACTCTATAGAAGCTTTAGATAGCCAAATTAAAAAGTAATGACTGTATAATAAAAAAAAACAGTTCAGGTCCGCAATTGAAAGTTTTAAAAATTCTCACACTTTCATCCATACAGATGCCTCAAAGGAATCTGCATTCCTAATATAAATTTTAGATTTTCGTCTAGACTATCAGACTCTATAAATAGTGCTTCGGTCTCGACGAGACTAGTCTCGGTCTCGTCTCGTCTCCTCTCGAAATTCGAGACCGATATCGAGACGAGACTAGGAATTATAACTCGAGACCGAGACCGAGACTTCAAGGTTCGAGACCGAGAGTCTCGTCACGTCAGTCTCGGGTCTCGAGTGTTGAAATAAAAATAATTTATAAGCAGGCTAGTATGAAAATAATGGTTTGTTTTTTTTTAATTATAGGTAACGTACAAATAATAAAAAATATTTAAGTACACGAATATCGAAGAAATCTAGGAAAGTATGTACGTATCTAAAATACAATGTACTAGTTGCCTACCTATATATGAGTAACAGAAAAAAAAATTTCAAAACAGGTCTTATATAGTTTATAATAATTTCAAATTCACCCACCCGCCGGGGATTTACCTAAAAACTATAATAGACTAGTCAGAGGAGCATTACTATGCAGTTTTTTTTATTTTAATATGATTTAGTTTATTTTTTCTTATAAAAAAAGTAGTTTACTTACGTAGAAAGGTATGTTTTTAAGTAAACGTAATCCTTTCAAACAGAATCCTTCACTTGCAGCCAATAGCCAATAATCTTTCTGCACTCTGCCAGGTTTATTACAATCATTTATATTTTTTGCTCAGGAACGCGCCTCATGAAAGTGTTCTTGGGTTTACTTTCGAAAATATAAAATATTATGTAGAGTAGACTATTCTGACTACAGCGACTACTCTACTCTCTGATATCTATTTTACTTGCTAACCTTTCTACCAATTTTGTTACCTCTATAAAGATTTTTTTGTGACTTTGTTGTTTAAATTAATTTTGCTTAAAAAAATCCATACTTTGTGAGGTTATTAAAATTATTTTTGATTATTACCTTCCTATCAATTTTGACTAATCACTGACAAGGATTCGTATGTTATATTTAATTTTCAAGTGGAAAAATTGCATGACAATTCCTGTCAGTAATTTTTCCCGAAAAATGTTTGATAGGTACTGTCAAAATAAGTTTTACGTGAATTGTAACTGTACACAGATATAAATACCCGAATGGAGACAAAAGAATGATGCTTTTAGATTTTTTTCTCTTCTAGCAAAGAAAATTCTTTCCTTCCAAATACTTTTTTCTTAACTCAAAGTCATTGTTTCTTTTGTAATAGATTTTTCATTCTTTTGGCATTAAATGCTTTGGAGAGAACATCATTGACTCTGTCTCCAGTTTACACTTTCTCAAAGTCATAAGTCTTTGACACAAGGTCTCAAAGCGTTCGGTTGACATTCTCCACCGACGCGATCCCCGCCATGCCTGAGCTCGAGGCCACCCGAGGTTAACCGAAAAGTCGCTTGACAGTCATGTTGCATCATCAGTCTACGTCGGCGTTGTTTACGAACGTCCAGTGTGTCCGTGTCGTTAGTATCGATTTAAACCGCCATAATTTTGGTGTTCTGTTGGGAATTTAGTCCTAGGCTAGGATGAGTGAATTGGGCGATTTTGAGAGACTACTTGAAAAGTGGCGTTTAAGCCACATGTTAGAAACATTTCGAGGTAAGCATCAAAATTGATATACAGTAGATTAATTAGTTTTAAAGTGTATTTATCGCTTTAAATGTAATATTAGGCATGAATTCAGACAAAAGACAATACTGCCATAAACGCCGGCACATTGTTTTAATTCGGTAACTCTTTTTTAAGTCAGGATAAGCAACCAGTATAATAATATCTCCTTCTGTCGGAAAATATCTACTAAGGTATTTGTTTCTTCTTGGCACCTATAATACCTACATACATTTGAACAACAATAAACGTGTGACTATTTCGGCATTCTTTGTGATGGCGTCATAGCTCATGGCGTGCCTCTGTTTCATCATTAAGCTCGTCTCGAAGCTTCTTCCTACCTACATCCGCATGACGAAATCCATTCTCTTGTGTCAATGTCGCGAGGGTATTAACGTGAAAATTTATTTATTACGCTCTATGGCTTTAGCTCTTTGATATTAGTAAATATCTTTTGTTTTAAAGTCTGCTGCTAAAAGGAGCCAAATAATGCAAGGTGTCAATTTGAAAGGTTTTAATGCGACTGGGCGAGTCACCATTTCAACTTTAAAATTTTAAATAGCCCCGCCTCCTTTGTTATAACTCAAATTAAAGGTCTCATTGAATAATATTAATTTGCCTAAATGTTTTCAAAAAACAAAAGAAAAAAAAAAGATTATATTAAATTTTTTTCTAGATTTGGCTATTTAAATTTGGTCTGGAAAATGGTTAAAAATTGCACTGTAAAACACCTTCATTTTGATTTCAATAGATGGATTTCAAAAACATTTGTGTACGAACCCTGTAGGTGATTTTTGTATATATTTTTTAGATGTAACTCAAGATACCAAAGATAGGCATTTGGCTTAAAGGAAACTATCAGGAGCCACTGGATGACGTGATGGAACATTGGAAAAGTCTCTGCCTGCTATTCAACGATCTAGGAATTTTTAGAGGCCTATCTAAAAGCCGATTCGTTATGTTTCTTTTATAGACTTACGGTTTTGCTAGTAATACATATAGGTACTTATGCCTTAGGATTAGTCTTACATCATTATTATTTGATTATTTTTGTACTGATGTGATTATTTGTACCTTAATCAGCAAATTAGTATTATTTGTTTAACAACAGCAATATTTGATATATTAATGTTTTAAATATATAAAGAAGTTTGTACGAATATATTTCTTCATTTAAGTTTCGTGCAAGTCTTCTCACAAGGATATTATAGGAAGCTAAAACAGGTTGTTATGGATATTTAAAATTCTATTTTTAATTAGGTTTTAACCAATTGAAAGTTTTTGCTTTTACACCATCATCAACATTTATCAAACATCATTTTAAAACCAACAATGGATTTATGTTAAGGAGTGCCACTATTCTGAGGCAAAAATAGCATAGTGCTTAATATTTAAATTTAAATTATTTTCAAATTTAAATTTTGTCTATTTTAAGAATTTAATACGAACTCTCATTTTTAGTCTTCGATTTTTTAAAAAAAGGATAATTCTTTCACTTGAGAACGCAAGATTTTAAAACATGAATACACCATAATCATAAGATTTTAGATGGAACACTTACTGGTTTTAAAACAAAAGTCCTTTATTTGAGGACAATAATAGCGGGCATTTTATTTTAAAGCGCATGATTTTAAAATAAACTCTTGATGAGTTTAAACAAAAATCATTATTTATTATGGCAAATTTAAAGCTTCATGCTGTAAGGTCATATGACTTTGGACTGAAAAAAATATGGCATCTCCCTCAAGGTTTTTAAAAATTAAAAAAAGCAATGAGTTTAAGCCAAATTCGTTGTATTTTATGACAAAATTAATAATTCTTGCGCTAAATTTATATAACTTTGGGCTGAAGAAAGTTAGGCGTTTGCCTGAAAGTTTTTTAAATATTGACCCAAAATATCCATGCATTTCGCCCATTTCAAATGCTTGGCGCCCTTGAGACAAAGTTAAATTCCTTCAAACCAAGGAATCCTTTTTATCTGTGTAGTAATAGTACCCAGTAAAATGCTTTGTTCGTTGATTAAATTATCATATTACTAGTAAATAGGCTTTTTTTGTTCAGTCAGGAAATAATAATCTTGCCAAATATCATTCGTGCATCTAATTTTTCCTATGAACAAATTCAAATAACTCGTTGACAAGTATTTTGTTTGAAACAAAACACTCGCATATAAAAAGCCTCATCTCCGACTAGGCTTTTTAATACAACGCTCGTGTTTTGTTTCAAGCAAATTACTTGTCAACTCGTTTTTCCAAATTTTTTCGGAAAAATTGGATGCACTTATGATATTACCTCCGATTAGTTCCTTCCTATCAATTTTGACCAATCACTGACAAGGATTCGTATGTCATATTTAATTTTCAAGTGGAAAAATTGCATGTTTGATAGGTACTTCTAATTTTTAATTGTTCTGTACATAGAATTTTATTTTGGTGTCTGTACCAAAGAATATTATATTGTAGTAGTATTTTCTTTGTCTGTACTATTGTATCCTCTGTTATATTATGTGAATATGTATTTGTGGCATTTTTCTCAAGAACTAAATCCATGTAAGCCATACGCTAAATAAAATAAAATAAATAACTGTCAAAATAAAAAATTGTTGAATTTCTATCTAGATATCAGCGAATGACTTTAGCAAAACAATTCCACGTAGCAACCTAACGACGTTTTCATTTTAAATAATGTTTTCGCAAAAAAAGTAATTTTGTGCAACATGGAGCGTTTTGGATATGTTCCAAACGAAGAAATCAATCAAGAAGTAAAAAATAGCGTACCCAGTAATACAGTAAAGACACACAACAGCATTTGGAAGCAGTTTATGAGTTTTTTCTCTGAAAAAAAGTACGTAATTGATAAAAATACAACAGTATCAACTTTGAATTTAATTCTCAAAAACTGGGCTTGGAATATGCGTAAAGTCAATGGTGAGGAGTATAAAGAACATTGCGTTAAAATAATGTGGAACATCGTCGCCAAAAAGCTACAGAAAACTTTTTTTGTGGGTTACAACACTGTATTTGATCCGTTTTACGATATTGAATTTAAAACATCTCGTGACGCTCGAAACGCAAAAAGAAAAACTCTTCAGAAACAAGAAGATAAAAGAAAAAGAAGTTCGACTTCACTAAATCTCGATGAATACCACAAAATGGTATCTTTATGGGACGAAAATACACCCAGTGGGCTACAACGCAAGTTTTACCTTATAGCATCAATGGAGCTGGCGTGGAGAGGTGAAGAAGCCATAAATTGTATGATGCACTACTTCAAACCAGAGACAGATAGTGATGGAATTAAAACAGGTATGTTTTTCTACTATTTTCATCTTTTTTGCGGTTTGTTTTTTTTTAATTAGGTAAAAATATGGAAAAAATAATATTTTGACAACCAAGTAATGAAATGTTTATCTCTTGTTGCAGGAAGAATATAATACAACCCAGTTTTCAGTAAAACCGCTCAAGGAGGTGCAAAAAAAAATGTGCGACAGCAAATGTTTAGTTCCAAACACTAAGCGCCCTGAATTTTGCCCGGTACGCTTGTATTACATGCTTATAATAAAACGGTCAACAAACATCAAGACAGATAGGCTGTTTTTGACACCAAACCCAACATCAGGAACACTCCACAGATCTTAGGATGGTTTAAAAATATCCCTGTGGGAAGAAACGCGCTGTCAAAATGGACAAAAGAAGCTGCGGATAGAACTGGTTTAAACACAAAAAATAAAAAAATTACAAACCACTCACTAAGAGCGACAGCTGTCAGCAACCTAGCAAAGGCAGGGATCGAAGAGCAACAGCTGATAAAAATAACAGTACACAATCGAGCTAGTTCCATTAAACACTATTTACGAATGGGTAAGAAATTTTTAACATAAGTAAGACTGATTTATACCATCATTTCAAAGACAGTTGGAAAGCAATAATGCATAATGAGAAATATCAATTTCATAAAGTTCAAATGACCTTCCCTCGGTCAAAGACAGAAGACACATCGCTACTATAATTATTAGGGTGCGTATGGGCCACTGTCATAACTAAAGAACATCTCTATAAACTAAAAATCAAAAATGATCCTCATTAGGCATGTGGCCCTGTTGAAAACTAGAACCATATTTTTCTCGAGCGTTCGATAAATTTTGGCTGCACTTTGATTTATAAATGGGGAGATTATTAGCATGAAAGTATCTGCTTACATATCCCATATACATAGGTATCAAGTTTCTCAATTTTGTTTAATAAATCTATCGATCCATAAATGTTCTTTTCAGATCCCAAAACTATGGCCATATTTAAACAGCTTAAGCCAATAAACTGCACCAACATTCCAAAGTTGCAGCTTTCAAAGTCACGTAAATAAAGAAAATGAAGAGTCGGTGGCTCCGATATGTGTTAGAGAACCAAACCAGTCAATATCGCGACCACCACCCAACTGTGCGAGCAATTATTGCATTGGAGCAGTGTCATAAATCAATCAGCTTTGCTTTTAAAACATAAATTATTCGCCTAAAAACAGTATACTTGGCACAAAACTTGATGATAAACTCTTAAAAGTTTCGTATTCTCACCAACGCTCCCGCGTATTGCAAAACAGCCTGCGAATATTTCCAACTAAGTATCCCCCGTATCCCCTAACTTGGTGCTCTCTCCACCAGAGGCCTCCAGCGAACAGCGCCTTATATCATTATGCACATGGCCGCTGTCGTTATTACGCAAACTCTAGAACTTATAAGGGCGCTTCGAATTTTTTCCGGGGTTCACGTATATGTGCCAATAAGACATGTGTGTACGATTGCACCGTATGTGGGTGGAGTATATCGTTAGTTGGCAATTCTGAAGGAGTGTTTTTATACATGGTCAGGCGCAGAAAAAATAATAGCTTAATCCTCAGAATTATATTATTATTATTCTGCAGACCGGCTTTTTGTTTGAAAAATAGAAGAGGAAATCGCAATGTTTTTATGCAAGCTGTAGCCAAATAATTGAATCTAAAAACCCTGCCCCAGTAAAAAGAGTTAGAAATAGGAAAAACTTGGAAATTATTTTTTTTACAATTCGCTCAGCTATAGCAAGGTGTGCTGTGCTCCTATAGGCTGCAGTTATTATTGCATCGTTCTAGGTTTCAATGTGGAATTTAATAATATGGACTTTGAATGTTGCATTATTGCATTAGGTACTTACTTGGTTAACATATCAGTTGTTCACTGAACACAAAAATATCGACAATGTCAATCAACTTATAATAATTTTCTTTATTTGTGCTTTAAAATTATGCGTTGCAATCACAAAAATTGCGTTAAAAAAAGGAGAAAGTGATTTTTCCTCTACTCCAACTGAAATTGTACCCATGCATGGCACGGGGATTTGTTGCATGCTGTTTAAAATGTTTAGGTAACTAAGTGACCCACAATTAACTACGTATTAGGTACTACCCATTCAACGCTAAAAGCACCGGATTTTAAATTATATTACCTATTACCATCATTTACTTTTAAGTAAATGCTGCAGCCATTGAGATTCGAAGCTCAAAGCTGAGCACTTCATTTAATCATGACAGGAGCTTTTAATGCATGTTATTAAAATTCCGATACCTACACAATTTTACATATCCAGTATCAGATTACGAGTTTAGTGCATTCCTGCAAAACAACAGTAACGCTCATAACGTCCCCCAACGACCTCTATGAAATAATCATTAATTAAGAACTAGGTTGGGCCACCAGCATTTCGTATTTCATTAATTTTTTCTCATTTTACTGCGAGCGCGCAGATAATAAATATATCACCTGCATTAGGTACAGGTTTCACATTGTATGCAAAACTATAAAATGCCGATTTGTAACTCCGTATCGGGATACGAACAAGTTTAGATATAAAACAGGGCCGGTGCTCGTTCGACAAGCCTATGGATTTGTTAATAATTTTCAGAACTTTTAGTTTCGTAAAGAAAATATTCAAAATAGTAAATTTAACACGTTGGCTATCATATGAGTCACATGTGATACACATCCTTACTTGTTCTATGCACCACGGTAAAAAATTAGACACTTTCTTTCTGTATCACATGCCTATTGTAACTTCGAATCTACTTCTTTATCACAAGATGTCGCTGCGCAGCATTTTAAGCAGATGCCTACATTTTTACCGAGTTTGCCGAAATGATCAACGGTGATTCGCATGGTACATAAATAAACTAGTTTTCGCCATCTGTTTTAGGAGAGCACGTTTTATCTTGTCTTTTTTGTTTTTTATTCTGGGTAATTGTGTATGCAATAATGCAATATTGGTTAGAAATACATGGATCCTAAAGTAGAGGAAGGTCTTTTGAGGTGGTGTGACGAAATAGAAAGCAAAGGTAAATTGCTCTATATAAGCTTGGTAGATATGAGGTTATACATTTAAACTTTTTTTTATTAGGTGAGATTCAAGATAACAATACAGTTGATGGCTCAGTTGAGGATGACGACGAAAGTTCAGGAGAGAAATCTACACCAGAAGATATATCTTGTGCATCAAAGTCAGAGTACGAACCATCGTGGCCCGAATCAGAACCCTGGGAAGATGAAAACAACCCTGAAGATATTGAAGATGATGAAAGCAAGAACAATGACCAATCTGCAGATAATGAACAACCTTGCAATAATCAGCGGCGAATTGATGCATGCATATGGGCGTTCTGTAACGGGTAATTCTCTAAAATCATTTTCCTTTACTGGTAAATCAATCATAAGTATTCCAAATTTTTCAATGAGGTGGATTCATTTTTGCGTGTCAAAGTGTTACCTTACTAGAAAAATACAAGAATAGAATAGAATATAATTGAAGGGAGTTGGCGCTGGTACCCGTCTCTGCCACTGCAACCTATGCAGGTTCATTGTAGCACTCCGAGCCATGCTTAGAGGACCTCATCCAGTCTGGTCTGGTCATCCAGATCCTGCAACGGCCATTACCTGCCTTCCATGTGTCAGCTCATTCTACGTCAGCTGACCCACTAATATTCTTATCGTCTTGCGACTCCTCTTAAGTAAAGTTGCCGTGAATTTTGGGGAGCCCTGTTTTATGAACTGTTTGTCCTGTAGTTGCCTCGGTGTGTGTATACACCAATTTAGATATTATGTATCTATCCAGCTTGTAACTGCTGTTTTGAAGACTTCCTGCTATCCCGCAGTAAGGCTCAGGTTCCAACGTAACCTTACTTGCGCCCGGTTTTACAAGTTTATCGGCTTCTTCGTTGCATTGATGACTTTCATGTCCCAGAACCCACGCAATGGTAAGCTTATTGTTACGACCGACCTCTTCAAGAGCACTGATGCAGTCTTTAACTAGTCTAGATCTGACCTTGCGTGCACTAACTGCTTTTAAGGCGGCCTGACTGTCGGAGTATATCACTACCCTCCTTTTTCTAATGTTCAATTTCTCTATCTCCATAGCGCAGTGTTGAATTGCCGCGACCTCTGCTTGGAACACTGTGGCTTGACTGCCCATGTTTATGGAGATATTTGACCTTGGTCCGTAAAGCCCCGCTCCCACCCCTCTGCTGGACTTAGAGCCGTCAGTATACCATGTTTGGTCTGCTTTTATAGGTGGTCCTCCCCCCATTCTTTTCTATTGAGAAGGGTCTATCAAGCCCATAGGAGGGGGTTGATTCGTCTGATGGCATTTCGAAGAGATACTTGATCTTCTCGCTGTCCTCTAGTTTCCAGCTTGTGGGCCTTTCCCATTCAATGATAGACACATGATGCCTTGCTTGAGCCGGTATTGTACCATTCTTACGTTCCCCTGTATGTAATGGAGGTAGATTTGGCAGGACTTCTAGTGCGGTAGTTGGGATTGTTCTCATCGCCTCTGAGACGCACAGACATGCCAGCTTTTGTGCGCCTTCTAGTTGCGTGAATGCACCTGTTTGCGTGGCCTTTATGCCCCCACCTATACAGCAATAGGTTAGCATGGGCCTTACCACCATTTTGTACAACCAGATATTCAATTCGGGGCTCAGCCGCCAGTTTCTCCCGCATAGTCGCATCTGCCCAGTGCAATTCTTGCTTTCTGAGTGACCTTGCTAAGATGGGGTCCCCAAGTCATACCTTGGTCAAAAGTGACACCTAGGTATTTGACTTCCTTGAAAAAGGGAATTGTTATCCCGCTGAGCATTGGATTTTTCAGATCCTTTAATGCTCTTTTCCTTGTGAATGGGACTATTGTGGTTTTCAGCGGATTAGCTGACAGATCCTC
This sequence comes from Pissodes strobi, assembly GCA_016904865.1. NCBI lineage: Eukaryota > Metazoa > Arthropoda > Insecta > Coleoptera > Curculionidae > Pissodes > Pissodes strobi. The sequence continues at coordinate 34,943 of MU182777.1, forward strand.
CTCTTCACACCATTTGCTTACTATGTACAAAGCCTTTTGTGCTCTTGTTGAAACATAGCTCATGTTCCTTCCCGTGACTACTATGACTAAGTCGTCTCCGTAGCTGAGGCAGAAGTATCGTTCTTTTTCCATCTAGTCTAGTAGACTATCTACCAGAATAGACTACGGTAGTGGTGATAGGACCCCTCCTTAGGGGCAGCGCTTCCCACCCGCGCCGTAACCGGATCCGCACCTATGGTGGCAGTTATTGTCCTATATTTTAGGTTTGTTTGGATCCAGTTGCAGATGGTAGGGAGGATTTCTTTGTGTTTGAGTGCGTTAACCAACGATCTGGCTGGAACGTTGCTGAAAGCACCCTCTATGTCTAGAAAGGTGGCTAGTACCACTCCCTTATCGTTTATTGCCTTCATCAGGAGTCTATTTAGATCGTCCAGAGCCAAATCTGTAGACTTTCCTGTGACACGCATATTGACGCTCGTTAAGGGGTTTTGTTGATATACCGATCGACTAGTTTTTCCAGTGTTTTAAGCAGGATTGAAGTTAGACTTATTGGTCAGGTGTCCTGCGTATGTTTGGCAAACAGACGACTTTTGCTCTTTGCCATACCGCTGACGTGTGGCCCCACGCTATGCATGCTCTGAGTATCTTGCAGATGTATGGCATTAGTATATCCTGCCCTTTCTGCAACAGAACTGGGTAGATTCCATCTGGTCCGAGGGACTTATAAGGCTGGAATTCTCCTATTGCACATATATTTCTTCAAATGTTACAATTTCGTTGGCCTTTTTCCAATCTATTTTTCTGGCCTTGTATCTCTTGCTGTTGGTTCTGGCCTGCTCTGATTGTTTTTGACTGTTGACCCTGGGAAATGTGTGTCCGTCATTAGTTCCAGAGGTTTTTTTGTGGAGCTGGTAAACGAGCCAACTGGCTTTTTTAGATGTCCAGCTTCACCCGCAGAACCTTCGACGGCCAGAACTTTGTACACTCTTGCGTACTCCTTTGTTCCGGCTATCATTTCGCAGAACTCCTGATACGAGTTTATTTTGGCCCTGCGAATTTCTTTATTTAATACAGGACCTCTGCGGCTCTGGACTCAGGATGTAAATTGCACAAGTTCCAATTAAGTGACTATAGAAGTACTAAAACACCTAAAGGAACTTGACGTTTGTATGAAGCCTAACGTTAGGTTAGTTTGGGTTAGTTCCTTTTTTATGGTATTTCGCAAAAACCTTTCCAAATCGTTGTGATATATTCTAAAAGAGTTTCTTATTTACCGTAAATAATAAATGTTAGAAAACACTTTATATATATTTTTATTTTTCTGCATATATATACACTTGAGGATTACATAATGTGTATAACACTAGGAAATTATGACGGCATTATTTTGTAATAAAGTTTGAATTTTGGACATAATGTTTTGTGAGACATCTTCACTCCTTTTATATTTGTAAAAACGTGTTCTGAGAGCTGATGATTTCTTCGTTCCAGAAAAGGGTTCTCCCTTCAAGTGGTGATAGAAATGGTATATGCTGATGAGAATTTGGATATTGGTGCAATTTATACCGATATCATTATATCTGGATGCCTTCTTCGTGCTCAGGCTGAAATTTAGTGCTACAAAACTGCGGTACCTATTTCAAACGAAACAAAGAAATGCCTCATCTCTCTTTTACCACTTAAGGTATTTACAGAAATCTTAAAACTATGAATATGCCTAATGCATACCTTGATCCAGAAAATGTAAAGGAGGCCAATGAATAATGAATAGCATAACTTACGCAAGCTCACCTTATTTTAAAGCTATTATTTTTAGCTCTAATAGTATGACTCTTTATTTTGTTCGGTCAAGTTTGAAGAAGATATGCATTTTTCTTAAATTATCAGTAAGAAAATATTTCACAACCACAAATATTTTAAGATCATTTATTTATTATTTTATTTCTGAAAAACTAAAAACATTATTACCCAGATCCAGATGACTAGTGATGCCCACGATATTCTCGTTTGCGAGAATCTCGTCTCGTCTCGCTTTCAAGACGAGACTCGAGACGATACTTTAAATTTTCCTTGCGAGACAAGACGAGACTCTCAAAAAGTCTTGTCTCAAATCTCGCACGAGAGTCTCGCAAAAGTCTCGAAGTATCGCAGATAAAAATGTCAAATATATAATTAATTATTCTAATTATCGCGAATGTTATTGGTACTTTCCGAGTTATGTGCTCTAATTAATATTTATTTTAAAATTGCAAGTCGGCATAATAATATTGGTTATCACAATAAGATATGTTGCGACTATCACCTATCAGAATTGAAGAAAACCAGCCTCGAAAAATTTTAAAATATTTTCAAAATTTATTCCTCGAAATTTGAAGGTGAAAAATAAAAAAAAAGACACTGAATAGTTCAGAACCTGATCATGACAAAAACACTTTAAACTCAGATTTTGAAATTGATTTTGATGCTCTGTATCAAGTGGCGTCATCATCATCGCCTAGCGAAGAAGTGATGGAGGAGTTTCAACACTATATTTCCTTGCCACGATGTGACAAAACAACAAATATACTACAATGGTGGAAGGATTATGATTCTCAGTTTCCTGTCTTGGATGCGATGGCGAGGGATTTTCTCAGCATCCAAGCCACATCTGTACCGGCAGAAGGCTGTTTTCCCGGGCTTCTTTCACCATAAGAAAATATCGGAACCAGCTGAATAATACATCAGCTAGATGCCTTTTATGTTTAAATGACTGGGTTAAAAATAAAAATATTGTTCAATAAGTTGACCAAGTTACATGATTATATACTTTTCATGAATCCACCCAAACACATCAGTTCTGTAAGTTGGGGAAAAATCTATCTCATTTTTACTCTTACTTACCATAAGCCAATGATAAATAAAATTGTATATGATGACAATTTATTAATTTTTCCATTTCCCAACATACAGTAATTATTACCAAAGAATATTCTACTATATTCTTTGTTATTACCAACGAATTTTGAGAAAAAAAAATCGCATTTTTAATATCTGAGATATTAGGGAGGATACATGAAAAGTGACACACTACATGATATATTTTAATTTTTTTTTCTCTCTAATTGTTTTTGTTCGTCGAAATGAAAATTAGAACTAATTTTATCATTTATTATTTGTATTTCATGTATCTATCATCGATTTTCGTTTTTTTTTCCTATTTTTGTTGCCTTGTAAGGTTATTATGTTTTTGTTCATTAAAATAAAAATTTAACTGATTTTATTTGTGTATTTCATTTACGCAGGAAACATGAACATTGTGCGAGACTTTTGCGAGATGTTTGCGAGACTCTCGCGCAAGACATGAGCCGAGACGAGACTTTTATTTCGAGACGAGAGACGAGACGAGTCTTTCCACTTTTCTTGCGAGACAAGACGAGATTTTTCAAAGTCTCGTCTCGTCTTGTCTCGTAGGCATCACTACAGATGACATGTATATATGTCCTTAAAATCGACAGCTGATTAATTAAAATTATATTCGTTACACAGTTTGTTTATTACAATGACCATTTTGCCGTAATTAATTTTGTGGGTTATAATAGAAAACAACAATGATTTTTCATGTTATTTTTAAATTGATTTTCGATGTACGATAGAAGCGGTTGAATATAGGCAATTATAATTAATAAATTACTACATGGGAGGATATTAAACGTGAAAAACAATCAAGAAGAAATTTTTAATAGACCACCCACCTTATTCTCTGCAGATTACTTCGAGTAGTTGGTAAGGGAGGAAGGTTAAGATAAGAAGTTACTTGGCTTTTTCATACAATATTAAATATAATATCTTGGTATACCTATTTACTTTAATAAACTAAGCAACAGAGAATGTATTAATTAATAGTTGTAACAACATTACACACCAAATATCTATCACATTTAGGTTTTCTTAATATGAGAAATATAAATCTTCCTAGAAATCGATGTTTATCCCTTAAAGGTCCATTTTCAAGATATTTAGAGGGATAGGAATTCCATATCGAACTGTCGCTGTCTCAGTATTTTCGATCCTCCCGGCTTTTACGACACTAGAACGACCAAAAGTGAAGTGGTAATAAAATTGCTACTGGGTTTGCCGATTAGTGACACAGAATAGAGAATAGATTACTAAATATTAACGATATTTTAGAAAATGTCAATATTTCAAACCTTTCTAACGGATTCCACCAGTTAGAAATGGATCCCAAGGATACGTATACATACAAAACATGAAAAATTTCCTAAATATTAATAAAAACAAAACGGTAATAGTGAACTATATGTTACGGGAAATAGTGACGACAATATAATTATTTTTCGAGGCTCTCACACATGTCGTGTTGTTCTGTCTGTCTTGGTTTTTGTTCATTTTCTGTGATACTAGTGAGAAATAAATAGTGAAAATTTCCGGAGACGATCTGTATGTGCTTCGGGTTGTCCTGGTGAATTTTTGGTGCTTCATTTTAGCAGGAAATACGGATTTGTGGCCCTTGGTTTTGATGTTGGCACTAAAGCAAATACTATTCATAGAGGAACAAAAAATTTAAAAGCAAATTTATCACCAGAAAAAACAAATCTATAGTGCGTTTCACATAGAAAACACAGTAAGTTTTAGTTAAAATTAAGTTTGCATATACATACAGTGCGTATCACATACATAAATCAGTAAATCCAATATGTCCTGCTCAAAGTGTGAGATCCAGCTAACTGAAAAGGAAGTAAAGTACAGAATCATTTGTGATTTTTGTAAAGGCATTCATTGTCTTCCCTGCTCCAAGTTTACTACATCGGAGGCTCAGGTGACCCAGATGAAATCAAGAGTTATGCTGTATGCTTGCAGTAAATGCGTGACCTCTGTGAAAGGGCACCAAAGTGAAGAATCTAATGATGCCGATGTCAGAAATGTAATAAATAACGCTTTCGAGTCCTTAAAACATTCTCTAAATAATGTTAAATCCAAATAATTTGCCAACATTAGCACTGTACTTCAAAAGAACCAATCCTCTACCCTAAAAGACCATTTTCATGGTTTCATGTCAAATGAGTTTGCCAACATTAGCACTAAACTTCAAACGAACCAGTCTGCTACCTGTTCTGAAATAAAACAGGAAATTGCAAATATAAAACTAAAATAAAACACACTAAGGTCAGACATAAATAAAAAGGAAGAATTAAATAAAAATCGCGATTCCTGAAAAAAAATTGACAAAATTATAAGCGATGTAAATAATCTAAAGGATACTAAGGTCGAAATGATTTAACTATATTGCAACAGACCACTAGAAGGAATCATGTCAAATCGTTTGGAAAACTCTGGAGAGATTCAATCGGGAAGCATTGATCTACAAAAGATAAGATCAGAGTTTGAGTCAAAGATAGAGCAAATCAATTCCAAGTTAAAGTTTCTTTGAAGATATGTTGGCTTCTAGGACTCCACCAGAAAAACCAGAGTATTGTGTTCAAGAAAATCAAAACTTGTACAATAAAAATAATGTCCATCTAAACAGGAATCAAACCGATAATACAAAAATTGGAATAATTTGTACCGGGCCTGATCGCTCAAATATCAGAGTGGCGAATTCGAACATAGGTGAAAGACTGGCTAAACTATCGTGGATTTATCTATCCAATCTAGAAATAGAAACAAAACCAGAGGATATACTAAAGGAATTAGATCCGAGATTCAGTCATCTGTACAGATGTGAAAAATTACCTTCCAGATTTAACCACCCCAGGAGTGCTGCTTTTAAGTTGGGAGTTCCCGAGAACAGCGTAGAGAAGTATATGTCATCAGACTTCTGGCCTGACGGTTGTTATGTGGCAAAGTACACTCCAAAAAATAAACCCGCTTCAATGTTAAATAGAAATCCTGAAATGCGCTGGGCAAATGAATCAAATTTTCAGAGAAGCCGACAGTTCCACAGAAGGCGAGTATAGAAGAAACTAAATTTGTTGAAAATAGCCAGATAGATCAGAAGTTAGATAGTCTTAGAAATAATCATACTGTTGGTACTAGTAATGTCGAATTCTCCCCTACCACTCCCGCTCCAACTCCTAATACATTATGTTGTAATAACACTTGTTCTCAATTAATTTACACCAATAACTCTTTTGACTTCCCAAAGCACCACAAGATGGACATTTACTATCAGAATACTGGAGGCATAAGAACAAAGTTAATAAATATTCTTCACTCATCAACACAGAGTGACTATGACATTCTGGCTATTACTGAAACTTGGCTCGACCCCTCTGTATCAACAAATGAGTTTATCTCTACTGATTTTTTTGAGGTTTTCAGAGGGGATCGTGATGAGTTTGCCACTGGTATGCAGAGGGGGGCAGGTGTCCTCTTGGCGATTAATCGTAATATAACATCATTCCCTTTAAATTTAAACAATAGTCAACCACTCGTACCTCAACACATTGACATTGTAGGAGCCAAATTATCATTTTTAAACAAGTATCTCTATATATTTGTGGTGTATATACCATCACCCTGCTCTTCGGATGACCTTGAATCGGTGTATGATTTCTTTATCTCTCAAAAATTCCTTTATGGCAAGGATATTTTAATTCTAGGAGATTTTAATGTGACAGAATATGTGAACTTTCTTGATGACAACTCATGTCTTAACAGCAAAATAACCACCCTCACTAACATATTCAATACGTTCGAACTGAACCAGTTCAACAATATAAGAAATCAAAACAATCGATTACTGGATCTTGTCCTATACAATGGGTCTCAATGCTATGTTCACAGGGCGATCGACCTAATTAGTAATGAAGTGCCTCATCACCCTCCACTGCTTATTAATATACGCTACAAAAGAAATAACCAAACGGCTAACAACAGTAGTGAAGCCAACAATACTCCAATTTATAACTTTAAAAAAGCAAATTTCAATGCTCTATATCATGATCTATTACACACTGACTGGTCGGCTCTTTTCAATCTCACAGACATAAATACTGCATGCACTGCTTTTTATGATCGCCTCTACTCAATCATTAACAACTGGGTACCGAAATATACTCCAAAATCAAAGATTAAAGATCCACTCTGGTACCGCAATGAACTTAAAGAGAATATTTGACTGAAAAATAAGCTTCACATAAGGTATCAAAGGAAAAAGGATACAGTAACATACCAGGAATTCACAACTCTTCGGGCCAAAATAAAAAGAGATATTAACACTGCACATAAACAATACATCGATCATACAGAGCAACAAATTAACGAGGACCCTAGTAATCTGTGGACTTACGTTAAATCAAAACGGTCATCCTTTGCGCGAATACCAGATACCATGGTGTATGACACTCAAGTAACTAATACATCTCAAATTGTTAACGCATTTGCAGACCTTTTCCATAAGTCATTTAATCCTCAATGTGATTTAACAAGCATGCCCACAGATAATTCAAAAATTACATATCCAATCATCAATATCCAATCTTTTTCTGAGAATGAAGTCATTCAAACCTTAAAAACCGCAAACAACAAAATGACAAGTGGTCCCGATCTCTTACCATCATTCCTACTAAGAGATTGTTCCCATGTGCTCGCCAAACCTCTCACATATCTCTATAATCTCTGTCTATCCACTCAATCCATTCCTAGTGTCTGGAAATGCTCCAAGGTCAGTCCGATTTACAAAAAATCTGACAAAACAGATATCACTAATTACAGGCCCATTACAATCGTAAACAATTTCTTAAAATGCCTTGAAATTCTTGTTCACAAAAGAATTTTCCATCTTGTAAAAAATAGAATTTCCCTGCTACAGCATGGTTTTCTAAAGGGACGCTCTACAACAACTAACCTCGTGATTACCACCCAAACTATTGCAGAAGCGCTAGATAGCTCTTCTCAATTAGATATCATATACACTGACTTATCTAGAGCGTTTGACAAATTAGATCACCAAATTCTAATAACTTGAACTATTTGGTTTTTCCGACAGTGTTTTAAAACTTTTAAAATCATGGCTCTCTAACCGAACTCATTATGTTTCTGTGAATGGAATTACATCCAATAAGTATGCCTCAAACTCGGGAGTGCCTCAAGGATCGGTGCTTGGGCCACTATTATTTGATATCTTCATAAACGATGTATGTCTTAAACTTAAGGCAATAGCACTCCTGTATGCAGATGATCTCAAACTTCTCTTACGCATAAACTCAATTGAGGACTGTCTAAAACTCCAAAGAGACTTGGATACCTTGATCGAATGGTGTACCCTAACCAAACTTTCTCTGAACATCGACAAATGTGAGGTGTTATCGTTCACCTTAAAAACAAATCCATTTATGTACAACTACTCAGTAAATCAAACAATTTTAAATAGACCTGATTCTTTTTGTGATCTGGGCATGACTTTTGACAATAAGTTATCATTCACAAAACACTATGAATTTATAATTTCAGAAACAACCAAGACCTTTGGATTTATTGCCAGGTTGAGCCGTGAATTTCGAAACATCCATATTCTTAAAACACTATTTTTCGCTTTTGTCAGGTCGAAATTAGAATATGCTTCTGTAGTTTGGTCACCCGAGTATAATACACATGTTGATGATCTCGAAAGAGTTCAGCGAAGATTCCTGAAACTACTATACTTGAAAACTAATGGCATATATCCTCCTCAGGGATACCCGGAAGAGATTTTACTGGAAATGTTTGATATGCAGTCCTTGTCCCGCAGGAGAAGTTATTTTTGTCAGGTGTTTCTTCTGTTTAAGTTACTACATAACCAGATCGAGTGTTCTGATATGTTAAACAAAATTGGTTTTCTAGTCCCTCGCTTATCATCACGACAAAATTTGACCTTTTCTCTGCCAAGAGCTCGAACAAACAAACTTCATTTTTCACCACTCCATGTTATGTGCAGAACTCATAATAATCATAACTAATAATTTGATATCTTTAACACCACAATTCCACAAATCCGCAGACATTTCTGTACATTTTCCGCTAATAGCACATAACATCCTTTTCACTACCACTTCCTAATACCGCTGTACTTTGTTGTGCAATAGTGCAATTATGATTTTAATCTTGTGTTTTATGTAATTGTTTATGACATTTATTTGTACTCTTTTATTTATTTTATTTTATTTTTGCTTGTTATTTGTTAACTCTTTGAATTTTTATAATGTGTACTGTTATGTTATTTTTAAGTTCTTTTATGTTTTATGCTTTTATATTTTCCTGCTTTGTAATTGGGAAGTTTTCCTGTTAGGCAGTGTGGTAATAAATAAATAAAAAAAAATAAATAAAAGAAGTTAAAACCAGTGAAAATACAAAAATGTTGGGGATATTTGTGGATCATAGACTTAGCTGGAAACCTCATGTTGATGCATTGTGCGCAAAATTACGTAAAGCCTGTTATGGTGTTAATTTTCTTTCCTGTAATTGTACCACTCCAACTCTTTTATCTCTTTATTATGCTAATTTTCATAGCCATTTAAGATATGGTATTTTGAATTGGGGATTAAGTGTCTATGCTGAGAGAGTTTTTTTGATCCAAAAAATATGCAATTCGGCTAATGGCTCGTCTAAAATTTAGATAGTCATGTCGTGATTCATTTAAGAGACTAAAAGTTCTTACATTAGTTGAAGTTTATATCATGGAAGTATTTGTCTTTGTTTATAAGAACAGATCTATATTTACGGTCAACCAGGTTATCTAGTCTAGTCTATTTTCAATTATGGCCTTTTTCGTAAGAAAATTCAGCCAGTAAAGATCTCTATCCGGCTTAGTTAGAGCTGGGGCGACCCATCCCAGATAAGTTACACCTGATGGATAGAGATACTATTTCTAGGGCTCCCTGTATGTCGAGTATGTACTCCAGGGGGCTCAGATCGTTGCATGCATGGCTTGTTTTAAGGTTCGAACACCACCAGCTGGACATTCACACACATTTAGATCTTGTAGATGCTCGGTTAGAGTCTTATGCAAAGGGGCTTCACTCAATGCAGATATAACCAGTTGCTGTCAGAGACACTTCCCATCTCCACAGGGCCCATAGCCCCAATCTCCTTCAGATCACGTAATCACGTGCGAAAATCTGGAAGAATCTTCGTAGGAATCGACCCTACATTAAGTGACCCACCCTAAACACTGTCCCAACCGGCCGCGACTTCCCTTTCGAACCAACGGGGCCCCAAACGCTTCCAGCCGCGAATCACGTGCACTTCCCGTGCGAAGTCAGGTTAGAAAACACAGGCTCCCTACCCACGTCCGAACACCGCCAACTCCAAAGCGGAAGTCGTCAACCAGGTTATGCATGGGCATGATACCCGTGCTAGAAATTTATTGGTTCCTGATCACCATAGAACAGCGAGTTATAAGAGAAGCTTCTACTTTCAGGGATGCAAGATTTTGAATTTCCTTGACATGGACATAAAGAGTTCTCCTAATATTAATATATTCAAAAAACGGCTCAAGAAGATATTATTGAACAAAAATTGTTGAACCATGGATGAATTTTTTAGTGTATGAAACATACTTAAGTGTCAGTTAATGTCTTGTCTAGTTTTAGTTAAGTATAATAAGTTTCTTTTTGACTACTTTCATCAATTACTGTGTCATCACTTTTTAATTGAGAAAATATATTATTTAAATAAATAAATAAATAAAACAGTTCTAGCAGAGAATCAGGTATTTAGGAATTTAAAAGGATGATACTTCATGGAGGAAGGTACAACATTCTTAGAGAAATATACGCAATATACTTAGGTGATAGGAAGGGTTTATTTTCTAAACTACTTTATAAGAACATCTGGGTATTAAAGCCTTTGATAGTATCTACATTTCGATATATTTGTTAGGAAACGCATTTCATTTATTATCACAGACTTTTTAAACCACTCTTTACAATTAATTAAGTTAATAATTAGAAACTAGGCTTTTACGCAGGCTATCTAATTAATTCTTTATAAATTAATAATCAAGTGCTTAAACTATAGAACTAAGAATATATGGCGTCTAGAGTTAAAAACTCAAGTATATATTTAAAACAGGACTGACTGATGGCATATATCAAACTCCAGTAAAAGAATGGATGCTTTGTATCTAGGCAAAGCCACGAAAACAATAATCGCTTTGTACGCGGGAAATTAAATTTTAAATGTTTTTCAAGTTTGTTTATTGTAATGATGTTGTTACAGTAATTAATTTTGGAGTTATAATAGAATACAAGACGCTATCCGCAATTAACAGGTTGTTTATTTAAGCTATTTTTAAATTGATTTTGACTGTCTAAGAGCTGCGGAACTACTAAATTTCTACATGGTATAAACGGCGTGGGAAACAATCGAGAAGATAAAACCAAGCAAGAAAAATTGAATTTATCAAAATATTCTGAAAGTTTTGTGAAAGCTTTTAATGATCGAATCCATATTTGGATGCATAATTTTTGAAGGAATCCATTGCGCAAGCAGCTTATTGTATGTGTCCTTATAAAGCTGAGGAACTAATAAAGCCTGTTAGATGGCCAATTTTATGAAGCAAAACTTTATAATAAAACAAAAGAAGAACGCCCTAATATTCATAAACATGAAGGTATTTTAAAATTGGTAATGTTACCATTCGTGGTAAGTAAGAAAAATTATTTGCATAAAATCTCGTTTGAAACGATTTGAAGATGGATGAATTTTTAAAGCGCAAGTAACTTCGAAATTAAGAACACAAAAATGTTGTGTTAATCTCGCATTGTCGAAGTTTCATGCATGCACAATTTTTCATGTATTTTGACAACTAATAATGCAACATTCTTATTTTTTCGGGTAAATTTTTCTCCCCAGTGGCTCATCAATAGCTTCATCTTGGTACATGGTCGACATCAGCAGGAAGTTGTTTTTTTGGCACATAGGATAAAGTGTAATATTTTTTGGAAGTCAATTAAAGATGATAGTTCTTTGTTCTGGATTGTCCAGAATTGTGCTGGACAGCATTGTCTGCTCTTTCTTAGCTTGCATAACGTCATCATGAATTCATAACTAGTGTAACAGTTATTAAAGGCCACATTTAGGTTGGAACCAGAAATATGTTGTATGAGCCTCTTGTCAATATCTATTGGGGAGTGGCTAAGATATGACAGTCCTTCTGGCTTTTTTAGAGGATCTTCTCTTCTTCTAGTCCCATATGCTTTGCGCTCATTGGAGTCAATTGACCAGTTTCCTCATCCCAACAGGATAAGTGTGTTTTCTTCAGCTTGATGAAACAGTGTTGCTGCGTTTGCTATTCCACTCCAGTCCTTGATGTTACGCAACCAATAGTGCTGCTTTCTAGCAGGTCCTCGCCGACCTTCAATTTTTCCTTGGAGTATTAGTTTCGGGATAGAATACCGTTTACCACGAAGTATATGGCCCATATAGGACATTTTTCTATGTTTCACGATATTCATGAGTTGCCTTTCGATCCCTGCTCGTCTGAATACTTCTTCATTGGTAGTGTGTTCGGTCCACGATATCCTTAACAGCCTGCGAAGGGTCCACATTTCCAAAGCTTCTATGCGATTTATTTATCTTACTTTAACAGACCACGTTTCAGCGCCGTACAGTAGCACAGGCCGTACGTAACATTTAACTACTCTAAGTCGCAAATCCAAAGGCAAGTCTATATGCAGCAACATGTTCTTTAGCTTGGCCATACCTACTCTGGTTTTGATTTCTTCATCACAATCCCACTTATTATTAATGATAGCACCCAGATACCTGAATCTGGAAGCCTCCTCGATCGTCTCACCGTTAATCAAGATGCGGGGAACCGCGGTCTGTCTACCAATCCTCATGACTTTTGTTTTTGATATATTAATACTTAACCCGTATCTTTTCCATGGACATTTATTTTGTCAATCAAATTTTGCAGTTCTTCGACCATAGTTGCTATAACGACTGTATCGTCGGCGAATCTTAACGTTGATTTTTATTCATGTCGATTCATTTTCTAATGCTAACTGGATTATCTTTTCCACGTATATGTTGAAAAGTAGAGGCGACAAAATACATCCCTGCCGAACACCTTTCAAGACACTAAATGGTTCAGTCGCAAGACTCTTGATTATTCTCACTTCTGCCGTCTAATTCCAATAGAGATTATTGATAATTCTTATGTCTTTTTCGTCTATGCCAATTTCTCCCAATCTTGTAACTAACAGCTCATGCTTTACATTGTCAAAGGCACGTTGGTAATCTATGAAGCATGCGTAGACATTCTGTCGTTGGTCATAACATTTTTCTATTAGCAGTTTCAGTCAAAATAGAGCTTTTCTTCTACCCAAACCCCTAATAAATCCAAACTGGGTTTCCCCACTCATTTTCTTCGCACTTCCTAGATATTCTACAATATATTATTCGAAGAAATGCTTTTAGTGCTTGGCTCTTTACGCTAATGAGCCTGTAATCTTCAGATTTCTTGGGATTGGCCTTTTTTGGGATCGGTACAAACGTTGATTTTAACCAGTCTTGAGGAATTCGTCTTGTGTTATACATTTTATTGAACAGGTTTGTCAGGAGCTTTGTATTTACCTGTTTGAAGACCTCGGCATATACATCGTCGTGATCTGGACTTTTGCAGTTTTTAAGTGTATCCAGAGCTCGGATAACCTCAGATTCAAGTATGCTTGGGCTGCTTAGTTCCTCAGGGGTAAAATTAGGGTCTTCTTCTCTGTTATCCTGGAAAAGATTTGTAGCATATGTCTGTGTTCCATGTAGCCTGTAGTTTACCCTGTTCTAAAACAAATTTTTCCTCATTGTTATGCAGTGACGTTATTTGCGTTAGCTTTCCATGAAAATTAAAGCTGTAGTGCAGTTTGTGCAAGTTTTCAGCTTCTTCACATTCACTTTTACCTCAGTTAGTTTTGGTCTTAGCTTTAATGCATCTGTCAAGTTGTCGATATCTTAATGGTTCATGTTTTGTCAGTCGTCTTTGCTTTATAAGATTTAATATTTCATTTGTCATCCAGATCTTATCGTTTACTTTAGGTACACTAGTTAGGACGTTTTGAGTGGCCTCCTGCAAATTCGCTTTCAGATCCTGCCAAATATCGTTTGGGTCTTCTTTTTCGTTTGGATTATTTTCATCGCAAAGTCTAGCCAATTCATTTTTCATAATTTCTTTTTGTTGTGGATCTTTTAGTTTTCTAACATCTGGCTTCCGTTTTCCACATGCTTTCCTTATTATTTTGCAACGAAATCTGGAGCTGGTAATTAGGGAATTGTGATCAATTCCAATGTCTGCACCAGGGTACACGGACACACATATCATGCTGTTTTGGAATCTCCTGTTTATTAGAATGTAATCTATCTGGTTTCTGATCCCATCGCCAGGTGACTTCCACGTATAAAGACGTCGGTAAGGCAGTTGGTAAAAAGTATTCTTTATAACTAGACCCCGTTCATTACACAGCTTTAGCCTATTTCCACATTCATTGCGCTCGCTCAATCCAAACGCACCCGCTATTCCTGGTACAGCTCCTCTGCCGATCTTCGCATTAAAGTCTCCGATCACAATGGTACTTTCACCTGTTTTAACTGCAGTGAGAACTTCCTGAACTTGTTGGTAGAACAAATCTGCTTTAGCATCTGGTTTATCGGCGGCGGCGGTAGGTGCATAAACTTTTACCAAATTTATATTGATTGGTTTGGCATCGATTTGAATTAATATGATTTTGTCAGAGTAGGCTACCACATTTCTTACTAATCGAGATATGCGATCCTTACAATAAGGCCAACCCCATTTCTGTGCTCCCTACTGTCATTGCCAGAGTAGTAAAACACACCCTCGCTTCTCCGATACGTACCGTTATTGGGCCATCTGGTTTCACTCACACCCATGATGTCCACATTCATCCTGTCCATTTCTTTCACTGCATTGTCGAGCTTGCCAGCTTCAAACATTGTGCGTACATTCCAAGTACCAAAACATATTTTCATCATGTCAAGCCGGGGTATTCTTCGTACCCTCTGATGATTTAACATCTGCCCGGGACTGAGGGTCGTGGCTATTTGATTTCCTGCCATGATGAAGAAAATATCGACAAATGATGTCCTGGGAAATGGTTATCTGTCAGGTAGTTTCCCGTTGCTTTTACTGGATATACTTTCAAATTTAAAACTTAATAGGAACGGGCATCAACTAAAGCTTGCTCTTTGATCCCATACTTTCTAGGCTAGTTGGGAATGTAATGTTTGAAACCACATCTTCTACGAAAAAGTTCCAACTTCTCATCTATCTTCACGTATTGCAATTTTCAATAATTTTTTCCAGAATTCTAGGAACGAGAGCTACTTTTTCAATTGTTACTTTATCTTCACAATTATTATCAATTTATAGACTTCGTATTGCGGGATATATCAGCCCATCTGTTTGTCATAAGTTTCACAAATTTTGATGGTTAGAACTGAACAATGAACATCCTTGCTAAATAAAGTAGTCCGATAAATGCCTTAATTTCACATGCATTGGTTGCTTTCACTATGCCTCTATTTTGATATGAAATGGATTTTTGCTGAATTTTGACATTGATCTGGTGCACTATGTCTACCAACAATTTAAAGCACTCTTAGCGTTTGTTTGCATATTACTTGACACCCGGTAAATGACTGATGCTATTGTCTGGTCTTGTTCGAAATCGTTTATTTAAGGCAAGTTTGTATATCATTTCGATCCATCTTTTCCGAGATACATATCTCTGTTTCTTGGAGGTTCGTCAGTATTTCATCTTCCTTCTCATTCTGAAGTTTTGTTTCTGATGTCTCTCTGTCCGAGTCTTGGTCATAAACTTTGTCTTCTACTGTGATAATATCTTGCTCCGAATCGGTATCTAAAGTCCATTCTGCGCGACCCACAAAAATTCACAGCGAAGTAGGAATGCAATATATCAATTCAGCGGACCTTAAGGATGATAAAACCAATAATTATAAGGCTCATATTGCTTCGCTGTGAATTTTTGGGGGACTTTAAAGGGCCGTATCTTTCAAACTATCCGATTGACGCTCACTTTTTTTATTTAAAAAAATACATATTTCAATATGAGGTAATCTGACTATCACAAATTTTCAATACATTTAGTACGTTTTACTTTATTTAATATAATATTTTATAACATTTTTGCAACATTTTTAATGTTAAAGGGAATGTGGGTTAAAACTAGGAAACCCGTTTTTTTTTTCAGGTCGTCGATATATTGTAGTCCACGCTGGAACACAAGATGGCGTCATTAAAGGCACTAATTTAATTAAATAATCATATGTAAGTTAAAGACAAGGGATTATAATGACAACATGAACAAAAAATATTTTGGAAACTAGCTTAAAACTCAACTTGTTCCGAATCTTTTTTGAAAGCTTTTTCTGCTGTAGTTAATTTTATTTTGTAATTTTTTATTTAAGTATGTCATCCATAATTTAATTATTCATCAAGATAGTACTTTTTCCAAAAACCGATAAATTTCATTTTCAATAATTTTTATTTTTTCCCTGTTAGCTAAGATGATATCATATGATTCTTCTTAATATATGTAATTAGTGTGAGAATCAATTTTGTTGTATCTGCAGTTCTTTGTATTATATTCTTAACATGAAATGCGATTCCGTTTCCGAATTTACTTTTCAAGTTAAAAAAAAATACATATTTAAAATTATCAGCTGATATGCTTAGTAATAATTATTAAATCATGTTTATTTTTGCTTACGCAATTGTTGTTAACATTCTTTAGAGATGCATTTTTTAGTGCGATAATTTACTTATTTTGTTTATATCAGTTCGGATTAACGGCGGATTAATCTAATTCGCTGACTAAAAGGACGAACTATCTTAGTCCTTAAAAATTAGCAGATTGACTTAATGACTTATATTAAATCCATTATTAAATGAGAATATGATCCCAGTACTATGCAAAGTTATAAAACGAGTATAGATTTAGGGCCTTAATTAATTTGGAATTTGGTACATAGGTCTAAAATTAAAAGGAGAATTTGAAATTTTTATAAATAATTGGTATGTTTAAAATAAAATTACAAATGTAAAAATTGGCAACATCTACATTAAATTTTTCGCTTGTTTGCAAAATTTCGCGTCTCCAGCAAAACTCGTTTCCAGTGTAGTCTTCCGCCTTAATGGATTAGGCCTGCTCAATGGCATTGGAGGTGCAAAAGGCGCGAACGACCTTCTCTTTGGCATTTTATGTGGATCCATTCGGCTTTATTACACATAACAAATTACAAAACATATTATGTAGTATTTTTCTTGTCTAAATATATAAGGTCGCGAATAAATAGATTATCCATGGACAGTTTTAGACTCCTTAATATATCATGGCCATTATCGTAGAGTAAAAATATCCCTGTTGATTAGCCACCAGTAATTTGTTGCAAAGTAAATATTATAGGAACACACATTTTTTACCGCCGGTATGACGTCATTACAAATTAGTTTAATTTTGGCTATATTATTTCAGAGCATCAAAATACTGCTATGAAAAAGCTACAGCTGCTTTTCACAGACAAGCTAAATCAAGTCCGAAATTTTTGTAGCAATTTTAGCATTGGAAGACTGTCATAATGTCGTTAAGTTTTTTTTCTTAAAAACGATGCATTTTTATATGTCGTAGAGTACGTCGAGAACCTGCAGACCCCAAGAATAGCAAGGCTTACATAGCATCTGTCAGTCTTGCAAGGAGATCCTTTCATTTGCATTTTCAGGTTAAGAATTTGCCAAAATGTCGACAACCGGGTAATTATCCTCAAAAACTAAAAAATACTTGGAGATAGCCGCAGGACGGCAATTAATGGGTCTGACCAATAACGCAACGACTAGGTTCGTTTACTATTTTGAGGATTTGTTTACTATTTTAGAATGTCTAATATTTCACTTCAAGCATGGCCCTCCGCTCGCTTCGCTCGCTACTAGGGCGCAACCAACAAAAACTAACCAAATCTAACCCAAGGTATGTCCAAAATGAAAAAAATTACTTTTTAAAAACATAAACATCGACGGGAATCGAACCAGGGTCGCCGTATCAAAGACCCAACATCTAACCCTGCATTGAGCCACCAGAGCACTTGACAGCAATTCATTGCACCGTAAAGAAATCGGTAAACCGAGGGTCATGCATTATTGACTAATTAGTTGCCGTCCGGCGGCTATCCGTAAATGTCAAAAATTGATCGTTTGACAATAGTTATCAAGACACATTATTTATATATTTTATTTAAGTGGCTGTTATCTATAAAGATACATTCTGGGCATGCCACTACATAGAACTGAAAAAAAAAATGTACAAGTACTCGAGGCTACGCCACTGTGAACATATTTTGCAGTAAAGTAACTCTTTGAATTAGGCAGTGTTGCAGTCAGGCAAAACATCTTTATTGTTTAAACGCGATTCCTACCTTATCGTTATTGGATGCAAACGACTGAATGTATAAAGTTTTGATCGTATTAAACACCTACACACTCAACATGCTTAAGTTATTGAAACATTTACTTATGGAAGATTATTGGTTTTGTGATCAAAATAGAAATACCGTACATGAGGAATTATATTCATTAGAATGCTTTATGGGTATTTTTTATGGCAGTGGCACACAGACTAAAGGAAGATCCCATGGCGCTCGACGAGTGGTGTGTGTGCGAAGATGTTGATTGACACGGTCCTTGAATAGTTGTAGGTTGTAGTTAGGAGGAAACAAATGTCCGGGGAGTGAGTTCCACAGCGATGCAGTGCGCCAGACAAAGGAGTTCTTGTAAAGTGATGTTCTAGGTGTTTCCAGTTGTACGACGAACTAATGCGCTCTTGCCGTCTGTTGTGACTGTCTGACAAGCGTTGCCAGAGGCAGAATGAGGCGGGCCAAATCCTGAGATCATCTGCCGTGAAAGTATGTAAAACAGGGATATCTCGGTCACATGTATGCGGTGTTCCAGACTATCCAAATGCCGGGTCAACTCTGGGTCGTTAACGAGACGCACCTCAGATGTGTAAGCAATATTCTAAGCGCTTTGTAGAGCAAGAGCAACTGCTGCGGTGTATACAGTTTTTTTGTTGCGAAACAGCGCACCAAGCTTCTGGGAGGTTGATTTTACGATGTTAGCAACGTGGACATGCCAGGACATACTGCTGTGGACCGAGACACTCAGTAGTCCAATTGACGAGGATGAAGGAATGGTCGATCCTGCCATAATGATGTCAGGGCCCGCCGTATTGGCCTTCTTGTTAAACGTGGCTGCTTGGGTCTTTGCTGCATTTTAAAGACCGCAGCTATTTTTATTGAGCTAAACAAATCATATAGAGATGAACAGTGTATTAGTTCTTTAAAATCCATTTTGCAGTAGGTCATTTTTGTAGATGATTCTACTGAAGAATGCTCTTAACCTTGTAGTAAAATATGCTTTGTACGTTGATTTCCTGGCAATACATCATTTTTGTCCTTCCAACCACACCATACACAACAGCGTGGAATACTTAATCGCACTCTGCAAAATGGTATGGGGCCCTGGTCAGTAATGGAAAAAAACTTGCAAAGGAGGTAAAGCAGAGGGGAAGAGCCGGAATTCCAGAAAATCATGTATAATTTTTTTGAGTAGAAGGATTAATTATTGACGTGGTCAATGATACTAAAAAACTGTGTTCAGGAAATAAGAAATCCAAGATGTAATGATAAAGTAAAGTACTAATCTTCACTGATGTTAAAAATATCCTGCATTCGGTTCCAGATGAAAATAAGAATATCTTGAGAGCTGGGGTAACTGATAATATCATTAATTTCTGGATGCAGAGTAATTCACAGAGAGTGTCACCCACTGATCAAATATACAAAATAGTCAATTTCTTAGGGAAACTCCAAATGATATGCTCTACAGGCAGACCAGGGTGGATGTACAGTTTTCATGAATAGAGATGATTATCTAATAATTTACTAGGTGACTCAAACACATAAAAACGATTAAGCTGAGATTTAACTCAGAAAATTCAAAGAACTTTAAATGAATTAATAAAGTCACTGAAATTCTAATGTTGTTAGATATCTTACTATATATAAATTCAATTTCTGCAGATCTATATTGTCTCCCCGAAATACACAAAGTGACTGTGCATCTACGCCCAACAGCCAGCCGCATTGGCTCTGCTACCTAAAATCTGTTACATCTTCTCTCTAATATGTTAACTATAGCCCTGATTATAACGTGAAGGATACAATAATTGACGGTTCGTTATTGCCTCGAAATTATGTTGTAGTCTCATTTAATCTCGTATCATTGTTCCCAAATGTTCTCTCTGATTTCATGTTTGGAAGTCTACAGAGCCAGGGCAAGACACAGAGACACATAAAACTCTAACTAATTAGAGCTTTGTTGATCTGTTGAGCTTTGTGTGCAGAAACTGTTATAATGAGTTTCACCAACAGATTTTTGGAACTCCGATGGGTATAAATCCGATTCCATAGATCGCTGTGGATTGGATATGACCATTGAAATATTTTGTAGATGGCACAGTGTGCTTTGTCCCGGCTGATTAGAGTGAAACGACTGGAACTGTTTAATTCAATAGTTCTCGTGAGCTACTGAAATAGAAGATGATTGCATTTTTTCAAATTCAAAGTCATTTATTCATGTCGATATGCAAAAGCCTAACACAAGTCATAAAAGATAATACGGGATAAAATTTTCAATTAATATTAATACTAAAACATATAAACGGATAAGTATATATACATTTAAAAAGTAAATAAAACACATGTTAAAGTTCAGATTAAAAACAGTGCTAAATCTACATTGTGCTAGAATTGCTGAAATCATGTGAGAGAAACTCGTCAAATGAATAAAATGCGTTTTCCAACAAAATTTCCTTAACCTTAAATTTAAATTGTTTTATTGGGAGATCTTTTAAAATGTCTGGAAGTTTATTAAAAAACTTAATTCCCCAATACTCTGGTTCACTTTGGCACCTCTTTAATCTCCAATAGGATGGAACGAGATGTTGTCTGTGCCGGGTGCTGTAATTGTGTGTGTCTTCATGGGACCTGAAATGCCCCAACCTGCCCCTAACAAACATGAGGTTCTCAAAAACAAACAGGCATGGCACGGTCAATACCCCAAGAGTGCAAAAAGCCTGTCGACAGTCATCCCTAAATGCCAAACCCGCATGAACTCTGATTGCTTTTCTCTGGATTCCAAAGACCCTACACACATCAGCAGAAAGACCACAAGCTAAAATTGCAGAACTGATATGAGTATGAAAGATAGCAAAGTAGGCTGTTTTCAAGACTTCAGGGGCCACATTCATGCTTAGGGTCCTTAGCACATAAAGACTTCTACCCAACTTTCCGCTCACCATCTCAATGTGGTCCCTCCACAAAAGTTGTGGATCCAAAAGAACACCCAAGAACTTGACACTGGTCACGCTGCCACTCTCCCCATGAAGATCTCGAAGAGAAAATACCACTCTGTTGGTTTTCTCCTCATTGAGCAGCAGCCTATTCCCCGAGAACCACTCCTTTGCTCACTGCTGTTCAGCCATGGAACCCTCAAGCGACTCTTTGAGTGAATTAGCTACAAAGGAAACAGTAGTATCATCAGCAAAGAGTGTTTATTTTGCCTGTGTAGTAGATAAAGCAAGGTCATGAATATAAATTAAATAAAGAATGGGACCCAGGACTGACCCTTGAGGGACTCCAATGTTAACCACACTCTCCCCTGACAACACCCCAGACACCCTCACAACCTGCACCCTGTTCTCCAGATAAGATTTTATGAGCTTTACACTCTGAGGAGAAAAGTTATATTTTGTAAGCTTTCGCATGAGAATTCCATGATCCACACAGTCGAATGCCTTACTCAGGTCACAGAACAAAACTATGTCAAATTGGAGATTATGGAAGGCTTCAGCAATGTGTGAGACAAGGTCAAGAATCCCAAGTACAGTAGACCTATCTCTCCTAAAGCCAAACTGGCATTCAGTGAATAAATTCATTTCTTCAAAGTAATTATTTATTTGTAAGGCCACCCCCTTTTCAACAAATTTTGAAATAATTGGCAATAGAGAGATAGGTCTATAGTTCTCCTGCTCATGGATATTGCCTTTTTTAAAGATACGTGTAATTACTGCTTTTTTAAGAATGGAAGGAAAAATGTTTTCTTTAAAGTATAAGTTGACCAATTTTGTCAGTGGACCTATTAAAATTTTTTTAAACATTTTAATTAAATTTGTATTGAGTCCATAGATACTACTACTATTCTTATTTTTTAAATTAGTTATAATATCCCTCATTTGGATAAGTGTTATGTCTGAAAAATAAAAGTTGTGTAAGGGATCTATGTTAATATTTTCTATACTGTTCTTGTTGCTATCAGGAATATCTCTAAGTAGCTTATGAGCAGTGCTAGAAAAAAAGTCATTAAAATTATCTGGAGAGATATTATGAGGTTCATGCATGTTTTTTGTTAAGCCTCTATGTTTATTTATAATGTCCCACATTGTTCGCCTAGGATTATTGGAGTTCAATATTAACATTTCATTTGATCTTTGCTTAGCTTTAATGATTTCAGTTTTATATGCTTTTTTAAAAATTTTCATAATATGTATGTTATTTTCAGTCTTATACTGCCTACATATTTCCTCCAAAAAGCGAAGATGATCTCGCATTTCTTTTAACTCCCTAGTAAACCATGTAATTTTCCACATCTGGTCGGACCTAACTTTATACGTCTTAGTTGGAAAAGATTCCTGAAAAATCTTTTTAAGAATATCCATGAACCTAGTGAGCTTCTCTTCAACACCAGTACCCCGAAGATTAACAAAACTCCAATTAACCTCAGAAAGCCTGGTGAAGAATTGTTGCTCACCATGTCTCGTCCTTGGTCTCAATGTTCTCTTCTTGATATGTCAAACCTTACAATCTGACATCCATGATCAGAGAAGTCCACATTATGCACTTCAACGGACCGCAGAGGCATTTCAGGATCCAAAAAGACATTGTCGATGCAGTTGTTACCCCGGGTTGGCAGATGTGTAATACCTACAATATTAAAACTTGCAAAAACATCTTGTAATTTACAGGCATTTGAGTTATTTGTCAAAAAGTTGACATTGAAATCTCCTGCAACAACCAGCTTTTTATTTGGGTTCATCATAGTTAAGACTCCTTCCAATGATTCCAAAAAGGTGCCAAAAGGACCAGATGGACTGCGATAGACAACTAAAACAATTAAATTAAAATCATTAAGACAAACACAACAATACTCAAAACACATATCAATTAAAAATCCATCATTTTTGATTATGCTAAAACTAACATTATTTCTTAAAAGTATAGCAGCACCTCCACCGATATTTTCAGATCTAGATGAATAGCTTGCCAATCTGTAGCCCTCCATGTGTAGGCAATTTATATCATTGTTGCTCATCCAATGTTCAGTTATGCATAAGATATCAGCATGCTTATCTGCTATACAAGCTTCTAGAAATCCAACTTTTGTTTTCATTGATTGAATGTTCAAATGAAAGACACTTAAGGTATGGCTAGTTAGTCCTGATTGCGGGTTTTCAGGCGCTGGATGTTCATAGAAAAGTTCGCCTGGTCACCCCTTGGCCATAAGTTAGAATCCCAGTAACTCCCCTGCTTTCCTTTTGGTACTGTCAACTTAAAAGAACTTACATGTTTGTCTTTTTTTGTCTTGATTTTTTCACAACGGCATCCATCTTTTAATTGTTTTCCTTCCAGATAGGCAAGAACGTCATTTTCTGTCACTTCTGTCCCTAGTCCGGAGATAAATATAAGTGCCTTTTTGTCAGCAACTATCAAGCCATAATACTCCTCAGAGGTACCCTGTATTGGTTTGGGGCGACCAGTATTAGTATGGTTTATTTTGTTTTTCCTCCTAGAATTAACCACAGTTATCCATTCTCCTTTTTTTCGACATCCGTCTGGGAAATCGCTGGATTTTCATTTTGTTCATTTCCGAGTTTTCCGAGTTTGTTTTGGATGTTTTGATTTATATCAGCTGATCTTTCTCTCTCATTTTTATATTGGTCTTCCCTCACGGGATTTGTTGACGTTGCCATCGTAACAGCTACCTTTGGCGTTTTAACAGCTGTTTTTGACGTTGACACACCAGGGGCGTTGCTACACATGCTATTTGACATCGCTGGATCCTTACTGGATGTTGCTACATTTGAGGATGTTTGATTTGGCATTGCCGCACGTTCGTGTTCTTTTCGGGCTTTCTCGCTTCTAGCTTCGTTAATTGGGGGGGAAATGTCAACAGAAGCGCGGAAATTTTCTTTGTTTATGACATCTTTTTCAAGATTTTTCAATTGTTTTCCTTGAAATTCAATTTTTTCTTCAAGAACATCTATCTTATCCAGAAGTATCTCATTCTTCTCACGAAGTTCTAAGACCAAGGTGCTGAGTAAGCCATTGTTGATTCTGTATGCCTTTAGTTGCTCTTCAACCTGCAGGTTATCATCTGTGTTACAATCCGGGCACAATATTTCATTTAATCCCGTGATTTTGCTTCCCGGGAACTTCACTAAATACTTACTATGAAAGCTTTTATCACATTGTGAACAATTTATAATATTTTTCACAACTTTTCCGCAGATGTCGCACGATTTCGCGGAACGAGCATCATTATTGGTCGCCATCTTGATCTACTGAATACACAGTGATATAGTGTCGAGATGTCCTACTTTCCATTTTTGTTTTTTGGTTGTTTAATAGTAATTTATTATCGTAATATAAATTTCGTTTCCTGATACGATCATTATTGCCAATATTTAAGTACTAGCTGCTACGCCACTGTCAGCATTTGCAATAAAGTACGTTTTGAATTAGGCAGTATTGCAGTCAAGAAAAACATCTTTATTGTTATGCAACGCTATTCCTAACTTATCGTTATTGGATGCAAACGAGCGAATGTATAAAGTTTTTGTCGTACTGAACACCTACACGGTCAACATGACTAAGTTATAGTGGCTTTAATTCATGGAGTATTATTGGTTGTGTGACTAAAATAGAAATATCGATGATAAGGAACCGTATTTATTAAAAATGCTTGATGCGTTATCAGATGGTTAGAAAACATTGACGACAATCTAGTGAATTCTTTGAAATCTATTTTAAAGTAAGAAATTTTAGTTGCTTGAAACGTACTACTTGACGTTAATTATTTTACTGAAGCATGCGTTGTTGAAAATACTGTTTGGGATAGTTTTGGGTTTGTCACAGGTAATAAATTAGAAAAGTTCGAGCTAGTCGGGTTTGGCTCTCCATCGTCAAAAAGTCTTGGCTATTGTATCTTACTCTACCTAGAAAAAAGCTTAAATTTGCCAGCAATAAAACATTTGAGTAATTGAAATATTAAATGAAACTAGAAAGCACTCCGGTCAAATTGAATATTATCCAGACATACGTCCCAACTGCCGATAAATCAGATGCAGAAATAGAGCAGTTCTATAAGTCATTAATAGATGCTCTTAAACAATTTAACAAACACCATATGACAATCATTATGGGTGATCCAAATGCCAAAATTGCGGAAGGAAAATGTGGAGAATTCATCGCTTGATTCGGTTTGGACTCAAGGAACGATCGGGGTGATAGATTGAAGATCTTTGCCGAAGAAGAAGAATACGTGATACTTGATACCTTTTTTAAACTACCGCCACGTCGATTATATACTTGGATATCATCAGATAAGACAGTCAGAAATCAGATTGACTATAATCCTTGTGAATAAAAAGATTTAGGAACAGTTGTCTGTCTGCCAAGACTTATCCTGATGCCGACATATCGTAGGATCATTGTCTTCTGGCTGGAAGATTTACAGTTAAATTGAAGAAAGTCAAAAAGAACATAACTCACAAGCGATGGGACTTGAGAAGGCTGAAAGAGGAGGAAAAAAGGAATCTACTGACAGAGAAATGCAGACAACTAGAAGAAGTAGATACCGCTGAGGAATACCTACAGAAAATATCCTACTCGTTCAATAAGATTGGAAATGAGCATTTGATCGCTAAACAAAAGAAAAAGAACAGCTGGATGACAGACCATATTCTAAAACTCATGGAGGAAAGGCGGAAAGCGAAGAACAACGACGCAAGATATAAAAATATCCAAAGGGAAATTAGGCGAGAAATAAGGAAAGCAAAAGAAGATTGACTCGGCACAAAATGTAGAGAAATAGAAACATTAGAACAAAAAATGTTACTCATTTAATATGCACAAGAGAGTCAGAGAAGCAGCAGGAATATATAGAACCAATACATCATGGGATAATGACGTTTGTATCTAAGACTATTCTTATTTGGGGTAAGGGCGCAAATGCAGTACAGGATGATGCTCCAAATGAAACGTCTTTCCCACAGGCTCTTATTGAGGGTTCTCTACCGCGGACAATTTTTCCACAGGGTCGAATAAAACGGATCAACCAATAATACAAGAACAACGGTGCCTTAGCTCAATATTTTATCAAATCGTCAGAGGATTGCGCACTAAAGCATCTCAAATGTTGCCTGCGACCATGTGCTCTGACTACGATTGTATTGTGTTAACAGAGGCTCATTACATGTCTTCCGCTGCGACCGTAACTACCAGGAACTAAATTGTGAACGAAAAGGTGGTGTTTTGATTGCTGTCAGAACACAGTATGCATCGAATAGGATTATCGTTCCGACTATTCCTATGTACGAAACTGTGTGGATTCAAACGAGTTTTGATAATGCTGGGTTGGTTATACGATGTGTTTATTTCCCACCAGGAGCTACTATAGATACTTACTCACACTTCTCGGCCACCTGTGAGGAATTCGTCAACAGATTTCACAACTCTTCGTTTTTTGTTCTAGGTGACTTTAATCTGCCGTTTTTGAAATGGATAAACGACGGCGACTATTTGATGCCCTCAGGCATAGGCACTCTTGACACCAGTAGAGGAAACAACAGTACAACTACTTTCCTAATGAACTTGGAAGGGTTCTAGACCTTGTTTTTATCAGCGATATTTCTGTGTGTAGGATTGAAAGAAGTTCATTTCAGCTTGTCTGTTTTGATAGTCACCACCCTCCGCTTGAACTTTACTTTGATGTTTCCAACATTGGTTGTATCGAGAACAAGACCAGTATAACAATACAGGAATACCCTAAAGCAAAAATTACCATAACATTAACTTTTATTTAAGTAAGGTAGATTGGTCATTTATTGATGATGTGGACGATATCAACGGACCATTCTAATATTGAAATCAATGAAGCTGCTCTAGCAAATATCGAGAGCGGTTGTCAGTTGCTATACCACCACTTTACAGCCGAAGAGATTATTAACAAACTTGCCTGTTTGGACTGCAATAAGAGTGCCGGCCTAGATGGAATTCCGCCTCTTTTTCTAAAATCTTGTTTGGAGACCTTGTCACCTCCAGTGTGTGGATTATTTCAAAAGGTTTTTGATGGTGGCAACTTTCCCTCACAGTGGAAGGAATCCACGCTATTTCCTGTATACAAGTCCGGTGACAAAGAAGATATGAAAAATTATAGGGGAATATCGAAACTTCCCAAGGTCATGGAATCGATTTTAACAGATGAAATTTTTCATACATACAGGCATTACATCAGGGAGGAACAGCATGGTTTCTTTAAGGGTCGTTCAACCAGCACAAATCTAGCCATTTACCAGTATTTTCTGGTTTCAAATCTGGAGAGAGGATATCAGATCGATGTTATTTATACCTACTTATCAAAAGCGTTCGACAGTGTATGCCACAAATTGTTGATCAGAAAACTATCACGAGTAGGAATGGGAGAGGCTTATCTTGCCTGGATCGAGAGCTATCTTCAAGGACGTCACCAACGGGTTCTCATTGGAGGGGTCTCATCAAGGGTAGTAAATGTTCAATCAGGGGTACCCTAGGGCTCACACATAGGACCAGTACTTTTCTCCTTATTTGTTAATGATGTCTCTTCCTGCTTTCGAGTTACAAAGTGCCTATTGTACGCAGACGACCTTAAATTTCTTAACATCGTTGATGAGAATATTAGCATTCAGAGTGATCTTGATCGACTCGTTGACTGGTGTGACAAGAATTGGTTGAGGCTGAACGTGGACAAATGCAAACAGATGAGTCTTTATAGATGCCATAGCCCTTTGGTCATGGAATATAAAATAATGAGTCGCTTAACGATCTAGGAGTAATATTTGACCAAAAGCTTATCCATCTGGATCAAATAATATCAAAATGTTTTAGACTTCTGGGCTTTATAAAGAGAAACACTAAACTCATGGTCGACACTAAAGTCATTACATCTCTTTATAATTGTCTCATAAGAAGTATCTTAGAATAATGCTGTGTCATCTGGTCTCCATACTGTCAATGACACATATCAAGATTGGAGAAAGTCCAAAATAAATTTTTAAAATATCTTTTGTATAAGCATCATGTTCCATACGACAACCCGAGTTATGAGGTCAGATCCATGCTCTGTGGATATAAAACTCTGGAAGTAAGACGTAATAACTACTTTCTATATTTTCTTTATAAACTTCTCCATGGTGGAATTGATTGTCCTCAACGGCTGGGGCAACTTAACTTCAGTACACCGCCAAGACCTCTTCGACATCACCAACTTTTCTCTAAAAGAGTGCACCGAACAAATTATGGAGAACAGGCATTTGTTGCTCGCATGACACGCATATATAATGCATTTTTTCAATTAGTCTTAACAGTTGAAAAAACTTAGTAAATTAAGAAATGCACAATTATTGTGAATTGTAAAAGTTGTTTCTTTTGTATGTCTTCGTTTTTGTTTAATTATTACTATGTGTATATTTTTAATGTTAAGTGTGATATAAAACAAATTTTTCTTTCCCGTTTGAATGTTACCTTCACTTAATGAAATACTTATATACCTTGTTTGTCTAGAATTATTTGAATTAAGTTAAGAGCATTCTTGTACCATTTGGGGATCTTTTCCTGTAGTGTATGTATTGAATAAATAAATAAAATAAATAAAGACACTATATGACGAAGATGGTAAAATGATTACCTACGTCAAAGAGAAAACAAACACCTGGCAAAACTACATAGAGAACCTATTTACGGATAACAGACCAGAATGTCGGACGAGGGGTCCGACAGGGCTGAGTACTGTCGCCTCTACTACTCTACTTTTTAATGTATACTCGGAACGTATATTCCAAGAGGCTTTAGAAGACACAAACAGCGGGATTAAGATTAATGGAGAGTGTATAAATAACATACGATATGCAGATGATACGGTGGTGTTTGCGAATAACCTTGAGAGTCTTCAGGAAATGATGGTTCGGGTGGTTGGGGTTAGCCAGAGATATGAACTTCCCCTGAACTTCAAAAAAACAAAATATATGGTGGTGTTAAAAACGAACAACCACGCTGGCCAACTCACGATAGATATCAAACGAATAGAAAGAGTACAGACATATACTTACCTCTCGAAATCAAATACAGAATAGAGAAGGCCAGGAGCGCATTTTTGAAAATGTCAAAACTGTTTAAGTGCCACGACCCTGTCAACTAAGATCAGACTGCTGAAGTGCTATGTTTTTCCAGTGCTACTATACGGTGTCGAGTCTTGAACTCTGACTGATGCTTCCTGTAAAAAACTCGAATCTTTTGAAATGTGGTTATACCGAAGAATTTCCGGGTCACCAACGAGACGCACAGCTCTCTTTTAAATGGAATCCAGCAGCTTTAGATTATGCTTAGGTGCGGCACCCCAGATATGTGAGCAACATTCTGCGCACGCTTTGTAGAGCCGGAGTAGCTGCTGCGGTGTATACGGTTTTTGTTGACTGTGACACCCAGTAGTCTGATTGATGAGGATGAATAATTAATGGTCGATCCTGCCATAATGATGTCAGGGCCCGCCGTACTGGCTTTTTTGGTAAATGTGGCTGCTTGGATTTTTGTTGCATGGAACTGGACCAAATTTCTGTCGCCCCAAGTTCGAACTTTCTCCAGATCTTGATTATTTATTATAATCGGCTCCTATCTGCGGTGATAAGTCTCACTCGCTGGTAAAGGTTGTTCTCATTTGAATTGGGAGACAAGGGTACTGTAAACAGGATTGTTGGCTTCGGCCAGCAGGTCATACAAAATGATTAGGAACAGCGTTGGTGAAGGTATTGAGCCTTGAGCCACGCCTGCATTAATTGCTAATGTGTCTGAGACGAGTCCATCAACTGTAACGTGCAGAGCTCGGTTTTTGAGGAAACTTGCAAGCCAGCTGCAGAGAGACGCTGACAGTTCCAAGGACTTCAGTTTGATGAGCAGTCATGCCAAACTCTGTCAAATGACTTCGATATATCCAACGCAATCGCTCGAGAAGATTATCCGTAGTTCTCAATTGCCCTACTCCATACATGAGTGACATAGGACAATATGCCCCCCCCCCCCCTTATCTACGGCCCTGATACGATGACAGATATTCCGTCCAGTCTTGATAAGAAATTAAAAATAAGGTCTATTGGTGGTATGGGTAACTCCATCCAGAGACAATTTTTGTTTTGTTGGCTGGTGGATTGTGGATGATATGTATCATCACCTTAATGAATATTCCTAATGACAAAATCAAAGCTTACTTATTTCGAGCTACAAAAAAATCTTTGAGAATGTGTACTTATAAATATATTACATTCCCCAGTCTTTCTGTATATACTGAGCATTTAAGTTCTTATGCGGAATGTTTTATGAGAATTTCCTGCCCCCATTTCAGTTTTAATTTAGATAGTTACGAGATACAACTTAATTATTAATAAGCTATTAAAAATTGGACTTGATATATTATCAGATAGAGATGGATGTGTACGTGTCCCAAGATTATTATAGACTATTCAGTACATCTGATAAATAATTTGAGAAATTATATTTTATTTATTCTATGTAGATCAGTAAGATTTTATCAATAAGTTTCCTTCACTTGCAATACATGCGAACATTATTGCATTAGCTAAGTGTTTTTAATTGCTATATTTCCGCTGCTGTCAACATGCAATATTGTCGTGTGATATCATTCATGAGAGATCGCATCGGTTCGTGTTAATATGGATTCAAGAATATTTGCCAATATTTTTCTTGAAATTGCAAACGTTCAAAAACTAGCCTAAATAATTGCAGATCCCATAAGTAATTCCTGAGGATATTTTTATCATGCAAGCTTATTTAAAAATGTCTATACCTAATATGCTTATTGGTTTACTTATATCAATATTTTCTGGATATTTAAAATTGCATTCTAATGTTTAATAAAATTTCAATCTCTCTATCAAAATTAATACATTTATTATTATAGATATGTGCATAAAAGGGGATCTAACCCAGTAAGTAGGGGAGACCGGGGTTGTTTGTTACAATTATAACCATTTTATTTTTTGTAATGTTATTTAAATGATAATGTCTTCGTGCATGTAAGCATAAGAGACATCTATGTTTAGACAATCGCCTGAGATTTTTAGATTTAAAGAAATCTTACCTTTTTTACAAAAAAAACATCTTTTGACCAGTGAAAATTGTAACAATTTGCCCCATTCCGGGGTAGGTTGTTACGTTAGTGGAGCAAGTTGTTACACCTCAAAATTTCAGTAATTCAATTAAATTCTTTAACAAAATAAAATTTTCTTCAACGATACATTTATTAAAAAGAAACTATATTAAAGATCAGCAATGCTTGTACAAAGAAAAATAAAATATAAATTCCAAAAGTTTGAGCCCAAATTTAATGTTTTGGACTTCGAATTACTGAATGGCTCGCAACAGAGAAGGCAAAAGCAATTATTATCATTTTCGTCGTCACTATCTTCACATATGTTTATTTTCACTCTCTTTTTCTCTTTCTTGTCAACTTTTCTCCTTCGTAGTACTTCCTGTTCTCGCAATGCGTCCTTCTCTGGTGTATCAGTCAAGATTGCACTATGCCTCTTTTTTCTATTTTGTTGGGTAGTTTCTCTGACCTCTGCTTTTGGTAAAGGAACGGCTTCTCTTGAGCTTATAAAATAGTATATTAAGATACTAGTTTTAATAGACCATATTTTTCGCACGAGCACGAAAGTCCTAACGTGCGAGTGCGCTAAAAGTCCTTTAAAACGTGTATTTTATACTATTTTTTCTATTTTGCTGGTTTTTTAAATGAAAACATTAATTTATTCTATTCTCGATCAGCACTTGAGCGGCCCTTTTGTAATTTTTTGGTGTCTTTATTACTAGAAATCCCATTAAAAGCGGTGTCGAAATTTTTGCTAGTGGGGCTTGACATTGAACAATTTTGTTAATATCATAGCAACCTGTCAACAAAACGCGTGTCGAAAAGAACCTCTTTTCGACACGCATTTGCGTATCGAAAATAGAAAAAATTCTTTTGAGGTAGATGGTTGGCTAAGTTCATTTGATGTTGACGGTTGCTGATGATCTTTTAATTTATCTTCATTATTTTCTGCTACTGTTATTGCAATAGAAGTAGTTTCTGATGGAGCGATAATATTTTTGGGCGAGTTTGCAATAATTACTGGAGAGTTGACGACGTTTGTAGCTCAGGAGGGTTTTCTAAGTTTTCCGACTGTTGTTTGTCTTCAGGATTCTGTATCTGTATGTTACTTTCCGGTGGATTTGGCCTGTCGCTAACGGGTGCGGGTAAGAAATCTTCATCTATGAAAATGACCTTGTTAAATGGGAATATCCCGGTCACACGGAATCTAGACACTATATTTTTTGGTGTTACGGCTAAAGGCAATGTTTCTCTAACCACCGTTGGAATATTATAAATAGTTCTGGTTACTCCGGGATGGGATTTCATCCAACCATCCATCTGACTGCTTACAAACTTCTTAGATGGCCCAAATACAGACCTATCCAGTAGTTGTAAGCGGTGAGAACAGTGTGGTGGCAAAGTCAAGAGCACAATACCATTTCCTCTGAAGTAGTCGATAACGTCGACTGACAAGTGCGAATCATGGTTGTCTAGTATGATCAGAACTGGTCTCTCTTTGCAACATCTAACGTATTTAGTAAAATGTTTGACATATGCCAAAAATTCATCCATCTAAATGGGTTCCACAGCCTGCTCCTTCCTGGGTTTTTGAGCCATCCACGAAAATGTTAAACGCACCTTCGGTTATAGGCTCAATTGATTTTATTTGTACAACATATAGTTTGTCTTCGACCAACTATAATATGATGTACAAATAAAACCACTTAAGCCCATAACCGAAGGTGCGGTTAACATTTTCGTGGATGAAAACCCAGGAAAGAGCAGGCTGTGGAATTTACTCCCGAAACTTGCGAATTGAACTTAAATGGTATATGGAGGGACACGCAAGTATAGTTCAGTCTGAACCTGCTGCAATATCCATAGCCGCAAAATACTGAGGACCAGACTGTTAAAATCTACATGGACAGTAGACAAGCACTATTGGCATTGAAAAGTCATAAACTTACAGCCAGGTCAATACTAGAATGCCATAATTTCACTGCCGCCCGCAAAAACAGAATTTCTGTGTGCTGGGTTAAAGGACATGCACAGTGCGAAGGTAACAAATCAGCGTATAAATTGGCTAGAAAGGCCGCCGGTTCAAACATTATGGGAGGCGGCCCTTCAACCTACCTATCGCTACGACGATACATATGATAAAAATATCACCCATGAAGACTTTGGGACGAAACAACTAACTGTCGACTGGCCAGGGAGTTATTGAGCTACCCTAATGAGTCTGTAGCAAAAGCATACCTGGATATGTCAAAGAAGACCCTACGGCTCATGGAGGAATTCTGAGTGTACACTGCCAGCTAAGGAAACATCTCCACACAATGAGATTATGCGAGACACCTCTATGCAGAGGCTGTGAACAGGAGGACGAAACAGTAGAGTATCTGCTCTGCGATTGCGACGCTGTTTCGGAACTAGGGGAATCCATTTTGGGAGAACGTTGGCTAACCGTGGCTTCTCTCAGAACATCCTCCTCGGGCAACATCACCGCCTTTTTTACAACACTAACCTGGGAGATGGCCTAGATGGATTGGTCGACCTAGGGAGGACGCACAGGGGGTCCAATGAGGCCTAAGTGCCGTTGCTTTTCAAGGCCACCCTCCCACCATTTTCAGATTCCAGATTCTAGATGGGTTGCTTGTTCCTATACAACCTGGTGGTCTATCAAATACAAAGTGCTCTCGGTAATTTTTCCTGGGGAAGATAAACATTGGCGGAACAGAATTACCCCTTGCATTCACCGCCAAACACATTGTTACTAAGGTTCCCCGTTCCCCTGATGTTACCGCTCCCACTTGTTTGATGCCTTTTGATGCTATTATTTTTGAAGGCCTTTGTACCGTTATTACACCAGATTCGTCTAAATTATAAATGCCATTGGCAACAAAATTATGTATATCAGAAAGGTCGGAAAGCTTATCAAAAAATAAATTCACATTATGTTTGTTAAATAAACACATTCGAACCATACAAATCCCCGGGAATGGACGGGATTTACCCTATAATGTTACAGAAAGGAACTGAACTAATGTACAGGATACTCTGCAGCATTCTACGAAGCAGCCTAGCTTTTGGATATATACCAAAAGCCTGGAGACACATTAGGGTAACGTTTATACCGAAACCTGGGAAAACAGGACAGGATACGGCAAAGTCCCTAAGACCTATAAGTCTTATGTCCTTTGAACTTAAGACACTTGAAAAACTTGTGGATAGGCATATTAGGGACGGTGTATTGGTAAACAGCTCACTGCTGCACCCCGACCAGTATGCCTACCAGACAGATAAGTCAACAGAAACAGCACTCCATCAGCTGGTCAAGAGGGTGGAGGATACACTGGAAAACAGGGAGGTGATGCTGGCCGCCTTCCTGGATGTGGAGGGGGCGTTTGACAACACCTCCTTCGACTCAATAACCAGATCCCTCGGGCAAAGAGGAGTTGAGGGCACTTGCTGTCGGTGGATCAACTCCATGCTTAGGGGAAGGTTGGTAGAAGCAACCGTCGCTGGGAGCGCGCTGGTGGCTCGGGTGCATCGAGGGTGTCCGCAGGGCGGGGTGCTGTCTCCGCTCCTGTGGAACCTGGTGGCGGACGGCCTACTGAGGGCGCTCACGGATGGGGGACACTGTGTACTCGGATATGCTGATGACATAGTCATCATCACCCGAGGCAGATTTAACGCAACGGTTAGAGAGCAGATGCAAAATGCTCTGAACCGGACTACAAGATGGGTAGATCAGGAGGGTTTAAATATCAGTCCCAACAAATCTAACATCGTAGCTTTTACTCGAAGGCACAAGGTGGGGGATCTAGGACCACTTAGCCTGAGAGGACAAAACATACAGATCTCAAACGAGGTAAAGTATCTAGGGGTAACATTGGACTCGAGACTTACCTAGAACCGACATCTAGAAAATAATACCAAAAAAGCAGTGGCATCACTCATGATTACCAGACGCTTACACGGGAAACAATGGGGATTAAGACCAGACATAATGTATTGGACATACAAAATGGTGGTAAAACCTATTCTAACATACACCTCTCTGGTGTGGTGGCCCAAGACACAACAGAGAGGTGCGATTTCACAACTGGGCAAGGTACAAAGACTTGCCTTTCTAGGAATGCTGGGGGCAATGCGGACCACCCCAACTGCGGCCATAGAGACCCTCCTGGACCTCCCGCCTCTACACTCTGTGATAAGGGGGAGGCCAGGTTGGGGGCACATAGACAGCAGCAAACAATCACCGTTACTAGAAGGACGGGACACATGGCAATCGCTGATCTTGTGGGGGGAGATGTTTTAAACATGAAAACGGACCACATGCAAAAGCGATACTGTCTCCATAGATCATTCGAGATGAACTTTCCAAGTAGAACCGAATGGGAAAATGGACTAACAGCTATCAGAAGGCAGGACCAAACCTGGTTCACAGACGGATCAAAAACTGCAACTGGTACTGGATCAGGAGTCTATTCTGCCAGTCAAGGTCAGAGTAAATACTATGCACTGGGTATGTATGCTTCTGTTTTCCAAGCAGAGGTATACGCCATACTTCAGTGCGCCATAGAGGATAATAGGAGGGCCACAAACAATCGGCGGATCCTAATATTGTCGGACAGTCAAGCGACACTAAGAGCTCTACTGAGCCAAGAAGTGTCATCAAGACTGGTGTGGGAATGCCTTGAAGAACTACAAACCCTGGCAGACCGAAATATGGTAAGACTAATCTGGGTGCCAGAACACAGAGGGATCGAACGCAATGAGAAAGTTGATGAACTCGCCAGGAGAGGATCAGAAACAAAACCAATCGGCTCAGAACCGGCCCTGGGAATACCAAAAAGTATGACCCGGAGCCACATCAAAGACTGGGTTCGAGAAGAACATTGACGTCACTGGGCAGAAATCCCCAGGCACAACCATGGAAAGGAATTTATTAGCCTACCATGTCAAAAAAGGACCGGAAAACTGCTACGTATGAGCAGAGACCGGTTACGAATCATAACCGGTCTTTTGACCGGTCATGCACCCCTAAAGGTACACCTGAACAGGATGGATCTGTATAACGGAGACCTTAACTGCAGACTGTGCAATAAGGAACCGGAATCAGCCAGACACATCCTGATCAACTGCGAGGCACTGGACCGCAGGAGACTCAGCATCTTTGGGCAACCAAATATAGACCCAGAGATACTAATCAAGCACCCAGTAAAAGACCTGTACGGCCTCGTACAGGACACAAAAATACTGGAGTGGCTATCTTAAAGCGAATTAGGCTCAGCACAATAAGCCTGTACAAAGGCCTAGGGGAAAAAATGTCTGTTAAAACTCATGGAATGACCCATGGTGGCCTGGGGGTACGAATTGAGAGCTCCTTATGGCGTAAGAAAGCAGTCAGCCAATCAGCGGATCCAGTCTCCCCTACTTTTTCTAAAAAGTAAAATTTTAATAGGAAATCGGACCAAAGACGTTCAAAACTCGTAATATTGATTTGCTTGAGTATAACAAATAGGGATCGGAGTTTTTTTCTCAACGGTAATTTTTTCCACAAAAATATTTAAATATATTTTTAATTAAAATCATTTAATATATTTCGAAAGGTGCAACACTTACTCCGTAGAAGCTATCGTAGGGATTTTGCTATTGTAATATTTTGCTGATTGAATATTATCATACCAAAAACATGAAATTATTGGTACTCATTTAACTATTGACCAATCTTTCGTCGAGTCTAAATATTTGCTTGGTACTAAATATTTTTGCCAAAGCAACTATATTTCTTTTAATTAAATCAATTTGCTGGTGAGTATATTTTAATTTCTTATTTTATGCCTATCACACTAGTAGCAATTCCTTATATCCTATATTTCTATTTTGGGTAAAAATAAACAGAATGAAAAATGGACAAAATTATAAAGATGAAAAATCCTTTGAAAGTTTGTATGATACATCTGTCAAGACCATAAGCTGTCTTGTCATAAACTGAGCTTATCATATCTTGCTATCTGAGGATATGAGCCGATGAGTTTGTAAGTCTGATAAAAACGTATTATTTCGCTTGGCCTACTGATGACGTCATGCATCAGCACCTTGTCTTTGCATTAATTGCTTAAAATTGTGTGCTGCAGCCTATATTCTTTGCTATTTAGATTCCTCTAATTTGCACGAATAATGAGTGGGTTGATAAAAATGGTATGGCGATTATTTTCAGTGCAAACCTGAAAAGTAATTTAAATTCAGAGCCTTAAACATTTGCCTGATTCATTGGTCAAGATGAAGTAGATGTAGCTGAATGGAAGGAAACAACAATAAAAGACGAAAAATACGATAGAAGTCTTATTGATATATTGTCATGTGAAATAGAGACAAAATCAGTATTTCCTCATGCAGCAGGAAGCTCATTAGCAATATAACAGCGTCCTAAACAAGGTAAATATTATTAGATAGACTTAATACCTATTAATTATTATATGGCATATGACCATCAATCCATATCTGCTGTCTAAAGAAGGCATTTTCGCTTATAATATGTGCCTATTAATAATTAATTTATATCTATAAACTATCTAAATTAAAATTGAAAAGCAAAGCAGGTACCTCCTCTTGTGGGACATCCTGTCTAAGAATTAACATCTCATTAACTGATAATGAACTACAAAAATGCGTAGTCAATGCACTCGTTCTATTTTGCTTTGCCTTTGTGAAGTAATGAAACGAGCTTCTACACTGCTGAAAATGTTAGAAGGGATTTCGAATATTGAAGTTTTTTCACTTTGACGCTTCATAACTGAATTTAAATTAGGACTGTTTAAACGATAATAATCCTCGTATTAATAGTGATGGTATTTTTTACAAATAATAGCATACATTGGATGCAAAAAATTAGTACAATAAAGCCTAGATTTGGTGTCTTTCAGACGCTTTGAAAAGTTTCAATTTTTTTTTGCTAATACATTTTGCGTAACGTATTCTCAAATCTTAATAGAACTGCAACATGCCTTGCCTGTATCATTATAAGATTATAATAGTTCTTTCTAATTTCGTACTCGTCCCTGTAGAAATTGGTACTAAAGGTTTTTTCTTAATTTTACACAAAACTTTTTAAATGTTTAGTCCATAAATTGTGATTTTAATGTTGAAAAATATATTGAGTGTTGCTGTATTTTTATTCAAAATTTTAACCGGTATGTTTTAGCAATTTATAGGCCTCCAGTGGGGTGTTTTAACACCTTTTTAGCCAAACTTGATACCATTTTAAGTGCATTCGATAAACACAAGTATGTCATGCTGGCTGGGGACTTTAATGTGCATTTTGGTACCCCTGAAAGGGCAGCTGCTTTGCTCTGTGACCTGTTAGGTTGCCATGACTTTGAGCGCCAGATTGTTGAACCAACCAGAGGTAATGCCTGTTTAGATAATATCTTTATAAATTTTAACCGCAATACTTTAAATACTGAAGCAGTTGATTTTGAACTATCAGATCACAGATCTCAGTTACTGACATTTGAGCTTGATTGTGACTCCGATTTTCCAAAGTGTGAATCTAGACAGTTTCGACCTCTCACCCAAGCTGGTATGTTTACATTTTATAACCAAATTGAAGCTTGTTCCTTTGACTTTGTTGATGATGAAACCTTAAATTGTTCACTTAAATTTGAAAGTTTTATAACAGTGCTAAAGAGGTCCTATCTAGATTCATTCCCATTGAAAACATATAAAGTAAAAACGAATGAACCTGGAAATGGCTCCTGGTTTGATAAAGATTTAAGGTCAATGCGAGAGACACTCAAGTTGCTTGGTGAGGTTAGTAGGCAATACCAACGTCCAAATGATATAGTCGATTACAAATTGTACAAAAAAAGTTACAGTAATGCAATTAAAGCAGCAAAAATATTACATAATGATAATGTCATTCTTGCTGCTAAAAATCCCGTAAATGCAATGTGGAAAATCATAAATAAATCCAGAAATATTAATACACATAAAGAAACCAGCTCACTTTTCTCGCCTTCGGATTTCAGTGACTATTTCTGCAGTGTTGCACAAAATCTTACAAGTCAAATTCCTCCGAGTCAACATAACCTCCTACTGAACCTCAGACATTTAATTCCTCCCCCTAATACATTCACTTTCTCTCCTGTAACATTCAATGAAATTAGAGATATTATAAATAATACCAAAAATAAAATCAGCTGTGATACATTTGGTCTAAGTATAAAACTAATCAAATGTATAAAGAACTTAATTATCATCCCTCTCACAAAACTTATCAACTGTTGTTTTAGCCAGAATGTCTTCCCTGATATTTTGAAAAAAGCTCTTGTTGTGCCTGTATATAAAAAAGGTGACAAAGATAAAGTCTCCAATTATAGACACCGATTTCACTCTTGCCAGTTTTGTCTAAAATTGTTAAGAAATGCATGGCTCTTAGGCTGATGGGATTTCTTGAGGGAAACAACTGTATCACTGACAATCAGTTTGGTTTTCGAGCAGGCAGAAACACTACCTACATTGGCTGTATTACATCTTATCACAAATATTCTTGAGTCTTTTGAAAATCTTCAGTACAATGCTGTCCTCTTCTGTGACTTAAGTAAAGCGTTTGACTGCATGTCTCACGAACTCTTGCTGAGCAAATTGGATTATTATAATTTGGGAACAAATAATATTAATCTTATTAGATCCTATCTTAAAAACAGATCTCAAACTGTCAGGGTGGCTGGGGTGAGTTCTGCAGAATGAATTGTAAATATAGGTGTGCCGCAAGGCTCAGTACTTGGGCCTATACTATTTTTAATATATGTAAATGATCTACCCACTCTCAGTATAAAGGAGAACTACACTCTTTTTGCGGATGACACCACAGTCTCCCTGTCAGGGGGAATCTGTTCTTCAGGCAGTCCAGCAGCTTGATATTGCTCAGGCAGGGGTGGGAGACTGGTTTAATGCAAATGAGCTTC
This sequence comes from Pissodes strobi, assembly GCA_016904865.1. Lineage (NCBI taxonomy): Eukaryota > Metazoa > Arthropoda > Insecta > Coleoptera > Curculionidae > Pissodes > Pissodes strobi. The sequence goes on from MU182777.1 coordinate 75,437, forward strand.
ACACGAATGCAGAAAAGACTGCGAGATTGGTCTTCTCCCTCAGAGATTGCCACAATATAAATCAAGGCAAAACCAGCATTCCATTTCTCGGAGTGTATCTCGATCCCACTCTCAGGTGGGATGCGCAAATAGAGCAGGTAGCATCAAGACTTGGTAAGGTTAATTTTGTTCTTCGCAGTCTTTCTCACTGTGTCTCCGAGAATGTTCTGAAAACAGCGTACCACTCCATCTTTCACAGTGTTATGACCTATGGAATTCTGGTCTGGGGTCATTCTCCACTTGCTGCCAGGATTTTCGGACTACAGAGAGGGGCTGTCCAAATATTGGCTGGATTGGGTTTCAGAGAGGACTGTAGGGAGGCTTTTAAGAATCTAAACATACTCACATTTCCATCTCATTATATACTTGAAAATCTGCTATACATAAAGGAGAATGAGCACAAATTTATGATGCACAGCGAAGTCCACAGCCACGACACAAGACAAAGGTTAAAGATTTTAGTATTCAATTATTTTAAGCATATTTTAATTTTAATTTTACTTTAACTCTACCTGTATTTTGGCAACTGATGAGCATTGACAAGTGTAAATACTTGATTTGTATTTTGACATGAAATATATTGAGTTTGAGTTTGAGTTTAATTGTTCCGGATTTTTAAGAAAATCCGTTTCTGATTAATATCTTCCGTGTTGCCTTCCCTTGCATATTTGTATCGCGTTATTACCTAATATTAACTAAATTCAAAACCTGATAAAAAAAGTTTTACTATTCTAAATATTGGGGTTAGTCCAGCAAAAATGTACTTCCCAAGTGGAGAGTGCCACGATCATAATACCACTCTTGCCTTGTCAATTATCATTCCCAAATGTTAATTGTAGGATACTTTAGAGTTCAGTATGACTACTAGATTTTCTACATCGCTAGGGAAAGTCAGTTTTTAACCGTTTAGTGGAGATGTTTAAAAGCAGATCCTTTTTCTCTTAGTAGACAGTACTAGACCCGTGTGCCAAAAACTTAGAATTGTAAAGAATTAAACAGAAAGTCCTGGGTTATATCACCCTGGTTACTCACCTTTCGTTACAAGAAAAACAGACTCAGAATGTTCGGCACAAAAGGAAAATCCTATACCTCTCAACAAGCGTGCGTGTGCGGAGAAGATGGTGGACGTAGTCCATTCCAGAGCGAGGCAACCCTTCAGGTAAAGGAGTCCCGTAACAGCGACGTCCTAGGTGTTTGCAACTGATGAGCAGCTTATGTCTGACGGGTGTTTCTGTTTGGCATAACTCTGGGCGGAATCATAAGTGCCAGCTCGTTCGAACACCTTTCGTAGTAGTAGTATCGATAGTAAAGAGATAGGTCCGCCACTTTTCCTCGATGTTCAAGGTTGTCAAGGTCTTTAGTCAACTCTGGGTCATCCACAAAACGGACTGGGCCTTATAATACATGGCGGGCGAGTCGGACGGCGATTCTGAAGCGAGCGTAAAAGATGCAAATTTGGGTGGTTTTAAGTGCTGCTCAAAGAAAAGTTGCAGTGTATGCGTATGTATAAACTGTTTTTCCATCTACCATAATAGTTGTGTGAAGAAAATGAGAAGAATTAAGTCGAAAATTCATGATACAAAGAGCGAGTGTTGTAAACAAGTTTCAAACCTCACAAAAGCAAATGATTACTGTGAAAAATTGCATAAAATGGAAGTTTCCAAAATGACCATGGAAATTAATTACTTCAAGAAGATGCTGGAGGAATTAGCCGATAAAACTAATGTTCTCAAACAAAACAATTAGCTACTATTTGAAAAAATTGATAACCTTAGAATAAACCCACAAGTAAACAAACCGTATTATTCCAAACAGTCTTATAGCAGCACTCTCGCTCCAAATTCTCAATCTACTGGAACATATTCTCAACAAACAACATCAACTAGGCTGCTCTCAGACAATAATAAATCTGAAATTCTTAACGGTGCAAATCAAAACTATCAAACTATGGTCGAAGGTCACATAAAGAAACTACAGCAAATCATAAACCTGGAGAGTGATATGAACACCACTACAAATGTTTTAAATAACTTACACAAGGACAACCAGATTTCCTCGGACGAGGAAATTAGTGAAGATCGAGGTAAGGATGGTTTCAAAGTTGTTCAGCGGAGACCACGGAAAAAAAGGTTGGGCACTGGACTGGAAACTGGACAGGAAACAGATGGTTTCATTGGTGGTGATAGAAAGGCCTGGATTTATCTTTACAGAATAAAACGTCATGTTACATCACAACAGATAGAAGAATATGTTTTAAAACAGCAAGGCTTTGAAAACTTAAAAATTTCTGTGAGGGAGTTACCGAGTGATCCCAAGAGACTGAAATCCTTCGTTTTTGCAGCGCCCTTAAACCGCAAGGACGAACCTTATGATCCTGATTTCTGGCCACAAAATGTCGGAATCAGACGTTTCAATCACGGTCTGTTCTTAAAGTACAAACCTGGAGGAGATTTTTTCCCCCAAGACACTCCGTAAGTTCAGATAACATTGTGCTACATTTAGCACACCAAAATATACAATGTCTCAGAAATAAATTGGAGGAAGTGGAAGTTTTCTTAATGCAGGAAAAGATAGACATTATGTGCATTTCAGAAAGTTGGTGTGTTGACACCGAAATGGACAACATAAATATATCTGCTTACCATACTGCTGGATATTTTAATCGTTTTGAGTTCCAACATGGAGGTGTCTTAATCCTAGTGAAAAATGGCTGCAGTGTCTCCCCCCATTAACTCGATATCTGCGTTCTGCATTGAGCTGACTTTTGAGTGCACCGGAATACAAATATATACAGAGGAAATTAAAACCAACATTCTGTGTATATACAGGTCACCACTATCCCAAAAGAAAACTTTTTTTGAACAATTCGAGCTGTGCCTAGAGTGCCTGACCAGGAACTTCCCCTTTAGCCGCACCATTATAACAGGTGATTATAACATTAACTTACTTGAGGATAACTCGGACAAATTTCAACTTCTCGATATTTTGAATTCTTTCAATATTGTTCCGACATTTAATGTACCTACCCGCATATGCAAAAACTCCTCCACTGCCATTGATTTTATATGTACAAATATAAACTCCATCTTACTAAATAAAAAAGTTTCTGAAAATGGCCTATCTGACCATACATTTCAATTAATTAATCTTTACAGTATCTCTAATACAAGTCCTACCACCTACCTAAAAAGAGCATTTTCAGAAAAAAAACAAGGAATACTTTAGACAACTGTTAAATGCCCATTCCTGGGATGAATTAATTGAGGATGATGCTAATGTCAATAACAGCATGATTTACTTTATAAATACCTTACAAAATTATTTTAATATTTGTTTCCCATTAGTCAATATGAAAGTGACAAACTATAATAACAATAAACAATGGTTGTCATTAGGATTACGTACTTCCTCAAAGAATCTCAAAAATATTTTTTACAAACAACAAAAAGGTGAAATATCTTCGGATTTTTATAAACAATATAAACATATTTACAGGAAAACTTTAAGGTTGGCTAAACGTATGTACTATGACAACAAAGTATCTTTATCCACAGACAAATCAAAAACTGTTTGGGACATTATAAATTCTACCACAAAATGTCAGAAAAAAAGCCGAAATTAAAAGTATTACTTCTAATAGCATTGAATACAAACATCCAAATGAAATTGCAAACCACTTTAACTACTTTTTCACTAATATCCCCCTAAAAATCCAAAAAAATCAAAATATAAATACTAAAATACCGCAGCACAATGTTGATTCTAGGATTGACAGTTCCATTTACTTACACGCTGTGTCGGAGTCCGAAATGATGGAATCAATTATTTATTTAAAAAATACAAATGCTACTGGCCCTGATGAATTTTCGTCATCTCTAATTAAAAGCTGTAAAGACCAATTATTATGTAAACCCCTTTGCTACCTTCTAAATTTGTGCTTTTCAGAGGCAACATTTCCAGACTGTTTGAAAGTAACAAAAGTTATCTGCTTGCATAAAAAAGATAATACAAATGATATGGGCAACTATCGCCCTATATCGCTGTTATCAACATTCTCAAAAAATTTTGAAAAAATTATATCAAAACGCATTTTAAACTTTCTGAATTCAAATAATTTACTATCAGATTCACAGCATGGCTTTCGTAACAAAAGGTCAACTATTTCTGCACTATGATATATTTTAGATAATGTCTATAAAAATCTAGACAAAAACAAGAAAGTTATGGCTCTATTTATTGACCTTACGAAAGCTTTTGACTGTGTGGACCATGGCTTGCTATTGCAAAAAATTCAATCCTATGGGATTCGAGGTAACTGTAACTCATTATTGAAATCATATCTCTGTAATCCTTCCATTGGAACCGCTCTCGCATTACTTCAGTGCGGGGATTGTCTTGAAAACCATTTTACTTTCGATAGGCAACAAGCACAAACAGACCCAGTGGTGCCGTAAAATATCACAGTATATTCTTGTTGGAAATATCACAGTTATAGTAATGATCCATCACAGATGCATTAGTGGTGTAAATATCACAGGTGGTGTAGGTATCACGATATCACAGATGACGTAGGTATCGACCATCACAAACAGGCAGGTAGTCAAGATTTGTAAAGTCATCCCCTACTTTCGAGTTCTTTGGTTTGAATTATTGTTCGTATTGCTGTATAAGCACAGTTCCAAGTCTCCTCTCCACCCAACAGACTTCTCATCATTCTCTCTCTGTCGAATGGCTCTCCTGTTACATGAGAGAAAGCAGTCCTTACCTCGTTCCATCTTGAACACACAAACAGGGTATGTTCCGCATCGTCTTCCTTCTTACAATAGGAACAAATTGGGGTTTCGGCTCTACTACGGTCATATAGGAACTTTCGAAAGCAACCATGTCCCGAAAGAGCCTGAGTAATAAAATAGTCTACCTCCCCGTAGGGGCGTTCCATCCAGTCCCGTATAACCGGTATTAGTCTGTGCGTCCACCGTCCATAGACTCCATTTTCCCACCTAGTTTGCCATCCATGCATTAGATATTCTTTTGCCTCCTCTTTTGTAACACCTGTATATCGTTCATGCCTTTCCCTGATCATAAGGTCAATTGGAGGTAAGCGTGCAATGACACACACTCCTTCGGCCGATACCGTTCGGTACGCACTGCAAATACGTAGGGCTATTTTCCTTTGCGTGCTAAGAAGCTTTAGCATCAACTTCTTGTTCTGCGTTGCATTATACCAGGCTGGTGAGCCATATAGCATCTGAGAATGGACTACACTAGACAGTAACCTTCTTTTTGAAGCCCTTGGTCCCCCAATATTTGGCATTAAACTCGCCAATGCTGTAACTGTCTTGTCAACCTTTACGATGGTTTTGCTAATGTGCTCTGCGAAACTTAGTTTCGTATCCAGCCAAACCCCAAGATATTTCACAGCCTTGCCAACTTCGATCGTGGTCCCGAGTACTACAAAGCTTATTGGCCTTATTTTCCTTTTCTTAGTCAGAAGAACAGCTTCGGTCTTTTCAGGAGCCAAGTTTAGTTTCCTGCTTTCCATCCAGTTTGACACCCGCTGCAAAGCCCTGTTTGCCACACTCATTAAAAGAGTCTCACTCTTTGCAGTAACCACCATTGCGACGTCATCAGCAAAGCCAACCAATGTAGTTCCCTCTGGCATTTCCAAGTCAAAAAGCTGGTCGTAGAGTATATTCTACAGGGTCGGTCCCACTACCGATCCTTGTGGAACGCCACTATTTATTTTCACGGTCTTTATGATCCCGTCCGCCTCCAGCAGAATCTCTCTGTCCGACAAGTATGATGAAATAACGCATATAAGACTTTCGCTTATTCCTCTGCTTCTTAAGGTGTCCAGTATTTGTTGCCACGATGCACTATTAAAGGCGTTTTTGACATCCAAGGTTATCACAGCGCAGAGGCTTCGTTGGGCTGTCGCTCCCTGCGCAATACCAATTACCATGTTAATGGCATCCACCGTTTGCCGTCCCTTTCTAAACCCAAACTGATTTTCCGAGAGACCACCAGTACGTACCAACTCACCATTTAATTTCCCCAATAGCAACTGCTCGTATAGTTTACCCTCCAAATCCAACAGGCATATTGGCCTAAAGGATGAGGGATTGTCCAAGGGTTTGTCCCCTTTCCTAAGGAGTACAATTCTTGCTTTTTTCCACTGGACTGAAAATGTGCATTGTTCTGCCAATTTGTTGTATACTGACAATGCATAGTTTGGTTTTCTCACAGCCATTATCTTTATTACTTCCGGTGGTACATTGCCAGGCCCAGGAGCTTTTTTGTTTTTAAGTTTTATAGCAGCACTCTGTAATTCTTCAGGTGTGAATTGTATAAACCTATCGCTATTATCACAGATAAAATTCACTGGTTTATGTGTTGGGAACAGATGATTTATTACGTTTTCCATAGTGTCCATGGGCCATGCTATATTTTGTGGGAAACCCAATAATCCTCTTGTGACGATTTTATACCCGTCTCCCCATATGTCACTGTCAACCTCTTCACACAATTGTTTCCAACATTGCCTTTTAGAGACTTTAATCTTTCTCTTAAGAGTAAGCTTAGTTTCTTTATAAGCTTCCCATAAAATTTGGCTTTCTCTTAGTGATACTCTTCGGACTTTTCTTGTGTATTCCCTTCATTTTTTGAGGCATTCCCTCCTAAGATTCGCAATCTCGTCGTTCCACCAGTGGACAGGCTGTCTTAGTGATCCTTTTTTCTTCTTTGGCATTACAATATCACAGATTTGTCTCAGTTTCTCTGAAAAATCTTCCGCTGACGTCGGGGTTCGACTTTCATCCAGAGTTTCCAAGGTTTGGATCAATCTCTCAAAATCCAGCTTTCTAACTTGCCATCCAAGACAACGCGGCTTCGGATTCGGTAGCTGCCTCCTTTGTGGGACTTCAAACACAATGTATTTGTGATCGCTAAGTGATTCAGTATCCAGCACCTCCCATTTAGTAATGTAAGGCTTCATGTCCTCTGTAGAGATTGTGAGATCTAGAATGGAGCCATAGTTCTGGTGTACGAACGTGGCCTTTTCTCCTTGATTTATAACAACGTAGCTATTTGCTGCAATCCATTCCGTGATCAATTGTCCTCTATTATCTGTAAAATGCATACCCCATTGTGGTGACTTAGCATTGAAGTCACCAGCGATAATGGCTTCAGTTTTGTTGACATTTATAAGTTGTTCAATTTCTTGTAGGGTCATTTCCAGGTCCTCAACGTCGTTATTCCCAGAACAGTAGCAACTAAATATAACGAAGTTTGTTGTCGAGATAAATGTAAATCCATGACCATGTCCTTGAGATTTAACTGGAATGTTTTGGCTTAAGATTTTGATAGCTGTTTTAAAGTCATCTCCGTACACCCAATCCTTTCTGCCCCGGATACTTGCAATATTTGGCTCGCTTACTATAAGCAGGTCCACACTAAGTTCTTTGGCAGTAGCTATTGCCATATCATGAGCCCTTTTACTCCTATTAGTGTTGATCTGAAGTACTCGCATGAATCTTAGGTTGTTTATTTCGTGTGTTGTTGCATTTTCGGCTAAAGCTTTGATGCCCTTCCTGCTTGCAGATTAAGCAGAACGGTTCGTTTGTACACAATTTTGCGGTGTGGTCTCCTTTGGTGCACTTCATACACAGACCCTCTCTGTTTGGTCCTGTACACTGCGCTTTAATATGGCCATGTTCCCAGCATCTGTAGCAGCGAGGCTCCTTTCTGCGCTCAATGATTCTACACTGAGTCCAACCAATCCTTATTCTGCCCATCTGGATTAATGTATCAGCCGCCGTATCCTGCAATATCACTGTGGCGTTTTGTTTATTGTCATAGGTCGGGCGCAGTGCTCTTACTTCAAATTCTTGTATTTTGACCCCTGTTGTTTTGGCAATTGCTTCGGATATTTCAGTTATGGTGGTAACCTCGTCCATATCTCTCAGGTGGAGTATTTTCTTGCCGATCAGAAGTGATGTCGTGGCTTCCGGAACTTTTTCGACTAATTCCTTTCTCAGGGCTTCGGCTTTGTCGGCTCCATTCTTTATTGTCAATAGTACCTCCCCTTGCCTTGTGCTTTTAAGGCTTTGTATGTCGACTCCAATTTCGCTAGGATTGACAGCTGCTTTTATGGTTTTCAAGAGTTCAGCATATGATGTGCCTTTCATTTGAACAAGAATGGCGTCGCGTTTGGGCTTCGGTTTATCTTTCGGGTGGTTCTGACTTCTTTGACGTTGTGTGCTATAGTTGCCATTTTCCTGTTGTCCTTTATATGCTTTTTGAAGTTTACACACTGTAATTTCGACCGGTGTATCTGCAAATAAAAATTCCAGTATGCGCACCATTATCATGTTTTGATTACATGGTAAAACAATATCCCATTCTACGGGGGCTGTCCACACAGGGTCTTCTTTGGTTTTCCTTTTACGGAAAAGTTCTCCGTTCCAGTCTGCTTCGGATGTTTCCTTAAATGCTTCGAAGGACTCTGTCGGCTTTAGCTGTTTAATTTTAATTTGTTGCTGCCTGATCTTGTTGCAATTTTCGCAATTCAATTGATCTTGTGTTTCTACGTCTATCCGCTGTATTTCTTGAATGAGCTGTTGCTTCTCCCTGTATAATATTTCCTGCTGATTTTGTAGTTTATTAATTTGATCTCTCATCAGGGCGATCTGTTCGTTATCTTCCGAAGGTTGTTCTTTGTTCCTAGCTTCGGTTTCAGTCAGACTCGATTTTTCATCAAACCATTCATTAAATGCTGGAGAGTTAAAGATTTCGATAAACATTGAAAGATTACTGCTTATTTCACAGAACTCTTTTTTTGGTTTGTACGTTTCTTTAATTAATTTCTCGAAGAGTTTTATTTGGGATTCCATGTTCGTCAAAGTCTTTTTGAATATAAATCCATTTTTGTTGGATTGGATTTTAATTTGTTCTGGTGAAGTCTCTATTCTCTTTCTTTTTGTTGGATTCTCATTTTCCTTTTGCTTCCTCACTGGAACATCATGCAAGTCGACACGAGGAAGGGAGAAAGTCCTGGCTCTCGGAGGAGTCCTTAGCATGTGATCTCTTCTCAAGAATGGATCCACATTTTCTGTCTCTAAAGATACAATATTGCGGTGTGATTTATCTATCTATCTATCTATCTATCTATCTATCTATCTATCTATCTATAGAGCAGTAAGAGCTGATGAACACCTTTCGTAATAGTAGTATCGAGATAGGTCCGCCACTTTTCTATGATGTTGAAGGCTATCAAGGTCTTTAGTCAACTCTGGGCCATCCACAGACTGCTCCCCTCTGCATGAAGGCCAATATCATAAGTAAGTATTTAGGTGCCGAGCTTCATTCATCGAAACAGTATTCCAGAGATGGTCTTATCTGGGCCTTATTACCAGAATTACTGGTCATTTTCTCATCTCTTTATAATGAGCTATCATTTTTTTAAATAGTAATAAACTAACTTTCCATTTATCGTATTCACCTATTTTCATTTAGTTACTTAATTTCCTGAACTTCTCTTAAGTGGTAACGTTCCAGCGGAGAAAGTCGCAAGTAGTTGTAAGTATCTGATTTTAAAAGTTTCTGGATTTACTGATTTTACCTTTATAGCTATCGTTTATTACTGACTTTCATATTTGAATACTTGGTTATTCGTTTTATTTTTCAATTCTTAATACTGACAAGTTGTGGTTTCTGATCAAAATCCGCAAAATATTCTTAATAATTTGGTTACAGACATTTTTAACACTAATAACCTTCAATGCCAATCTTAAAATCGTTCAGTGGAATGCCAGATCGGCATTCGCGAATCACAAATTTCTTGAAAATTTATGTGAAAACACACACTTCGATATCTGTTTATTATGTGAAACATGGTATAAGAATAGTTACAATATTCGTCTCTCAGGTTATAACTTAACACGTAAGGATAGGGCCGATGGTAAGGGCGACGTTGCCATTATTGTTAGAAATAACTTGGCTTACAAAGTGATTAATTTTGACCAACGCACTAACAAATCTCTGGAAGCCTGAGGCATTGAGGTTTTTATGGGGAGAGCGGTTGTTTCCTTCGTCTCCTTCTATCGCCCTCACAATGTCAATGTAACCTGTAATGAATATTTGGAAATATTTAGTAGGGTATCTCAAAGCTGTGCTATTGGGGGTGATTTTAACGGGCATCACAGCGTATAGGGCTCCACATATAATAGTTTAGCTGGCATAAACTTATTAGAGGCCATTGACCAATCACCGAACCTCATTGTACGAAATGATGGCACAGCTACCAGACACTGTTTTAATGGTGCATCTGCATTCGATATTACAATAATATCATCAAACTTACTAAATAAATCGCAATGGGATGTTCTTGAAGACACTTACGGTGCTGATCATCTTCCTGTTATGATTGAAATTAACAAAGATACCTATAATTATGAAAATTCTGATATTTATAAGTGGTCTCTAAAAAATCCTAACTGGAACCTATATGAAACTGTAATTGATAATAAGCTAGCCCATATAAATATTGATAACAATGATAATTTTTTATTGGAAAAAGTTGTATATGAAATTACTGAGACAGCTGATTTGATATTTAAAAAAAATAACATTTCCTCTAACAAGAGGCATTCTCCTCCGTGGTGGGACGCTGAATGCTCACAAATAGCTTCAGAACGTTCTAAAGCCCTTAAAAAACTATAGAAAAATATCACTGCGCAGTCAAAACGCCTTTTTAAACAAAAAACCAGAAATAGCTGGTTAAAGTTTTGTCAAAGTTTAAGTTCCCAAACCAATCCTTCATTAATATGGAAGAGACTAAATTCCATAAGTAAAGGTTTGTCCATCAACTTAACCAATAATTTAACTGAAGAAGGAGCTGAATTTTTTTTTTAAATTAACGCCAGATTCTGTGCTCAATCACTTTGAGGGACATCAAATTCTAAACAACCATCCTTTAAGCGAGAGCATATCAGTCACTGAATTTAACATTAATATTAAATCAAGTAAAGATGCATCACCAGGCCTCGATGGTATAACTTATGCTATGATACAAAACCTACCTGTTAATGCAAAAAAATACTCTGTTTGGCGTTCACCAAAATTCTCAGAAATGGTCACTAATGTACGGTTTTCAAAAAAGTCATTGTTATACGTATTAACAAAAACGGTAAACCTAACGAATTCAGACCAATCTCTTTGATGTCATGCATTTTCAAAACATTTGAAAGAATTATCAACGCCCGTCTTGAATGGTGGTCGAAAAATTCTGGTGTACTACCTAGAGGTCAATTGGGTTTTCGAAGAGGTAATGGTGTAACTGACTGCATTGCTCATCTAACATTGGATATCCAAAATTGCTATGCGAATAACGAGTATTTGTCTGCTCTGTTTCTGGATATTTCAGTGCTTATGACAACGTTGATACTTCTATTCTCATTAATAAAATGATAGCACTTAATATCCCTAGATATCCTTCGTCTAAAGCTCCTAGAGTTGCAAACATGGGACTTCCTCAGGGCTCTGTTTTGAGTCCATTTCTCTTTAACCTTTATACCGCCGATTTCTTTACATTGTTTCCCGAAGTTAGTATCCTTCAATACGCAGATGATTTTTGCCTGTACACTACAAAAAAAAAACTTGAAGAATGTATTTAAACTCTTAGCCTTATTATGGACCGGTGTCAAGCGTATTTCTTTGACAGTGGCTTAGAACTGTCCGCATCAAAATCTGCAGTCACAGTCTTCACTAGGCACAGACTCGCATATCGGGAAACCATACAATTAGAGAATGTGGAAATAGCCTGGAAAAATAGTTTTAGGTATTTAGGCGTGATACTGGATCAAAAACTGACATGGGAAGATCATATCAATAGTATTATTGGCAAGGTCGAAAAAAGTCTTAACCTTTTGAAGGTCGTCACCAGACGGTATTGGGGAGCCGACCCCAAGGTATCGTTAATGTTTTATAGAGCATATGTTAGAGCCCTTATCGACTTTGGATCAATTTTTTATGGATCATCCACTAAATCTAGGCTTTTAAAAATCGATCGTCTACAGTACAAGGCTCTACGAATTTTTACTGGCGCCCTTTCCTCTACCCCAACAAATGCACTTTTAGCAGAGTCTGGTGAACTTCCTCTATCTTTGAGAAGACTTCATCTTGCTTAGACATTCATTGATAAACACATCTTTGTACAAAACGATTTTTTAATTGACAAAATCTACCAGGTATCAATAGACAATCTAACAAATAGCTACTGGATGCACAAAAGCTCACCACCTCTATCTGATGCTCTCATTGAGACTACTAAATTTCGAGAAGAAGCTCCCCTTTTTTACTGGCAAATTTAACAATATCTAGTTTAACACAGACACGTTCTTTCCTCAGTATACAGAAAGCCATCATGAAATGAATAACAATATAATCAGTAATATCACAAACAAGATACAAGACGCCATCTCTGTATACACGGATGGATCAAAGATACCAGAAGGGGTTGGGTGTGCATTTTATATTAAAGACAATAATTATGGAGAATCCTTTAGAGTAAATTCCAATTCCTCAATTTTCAGTGCGGAGGCTTATGCGATTATACAGGCACTTGACTACATAATTCTGCATAAAACTTCTTCGCACTTTCTGATATTCACCGATTCCCTGTCCTGTATTCAGGCAATGAGTAACAAAACTAAAAACCTTTATAAAAATCCTCTAATTTTTGACATCTTTCAAAAACTAGTATTACTGGCACATTATAATATTAAAGTATCCTTCTTTTGGGTCAAAGGGCACGCCGGCATCCTAAGAAATAATATAGTGGACAACCTTGCTAAGGAAGCCATTAGCAAAGACATTACAATATGTGGTGTACAACATTATGATGCTATTTCACAGTTGAAAAATGAAGCCAAGAATAAATGGAAAGTTAAATATGCAGAGTATGCTGTCAATAATCCGAACTTCTATACCAGAACCAACCAACCCAGTCTACAAGAAACCAATTTAACTCGATGTCACTACACTACATTTATAAGACTAATCTTCGGACATGGCAATGTTAGATATCTATTAAACAAAATGAATTTGGCTGACAGTCTTTTGGGCGCCTGTGATGACAACTCAAGTGTAGATGATCTAAATCATTGGCTTTTTAGTTGCCTATGTAATCAGCGTGCATCCTGTTTTTTGTTGGAAAAACTAGCAGAACTAAATAAGCTACCCATCAACGCATGCAACCTGATGGCTTTGTCTAAGCAAGACAAAATGATTAACAACTTATTGGTTAGGTTTGTGAGAATGGTAGAGCGAAAGCTTTAGAGAACTGAGTACCTTTTATCTTACCCTATGCTCCCTGTCCCATTTTACCGATTGGTCCATCGCTTTGTTTGTTATTTATAAAGTCGCCTAGATGGACCCCTATGGCGTGAAGCGTGTGTCCCAGTTCTATCCTATAATTTTGTCTCTTCTCAATTTTTATTTTGGTGTTATATTTGGTATGAATGATGGAATGTTTCATTTCAGTTTCAAATTTAAGTTATTGTAGGGGCTAAATGCACTCGATGCAAAGCCATAAACTATACAAAAAAAAATAATACTGACAAGTTTCTGGCATTCAAATTTGATCCAATTTTTAATTTATTTATAATTATCTTTTGTCGTGTGAAGCTGAAATCTTTACGAATTCCGCCTCCGATATTTGAGCTATAGCCTAATTTGTTCGTTTTCGCAAAAGTTCGTACATATTTACACATCCTTTCGTGATAAATTTTAAATTTCTCTTGCAATGTTATCCACTACCAATTTCTCTAAATCTGGAGTCAAGGTAATTGCGCTTAGAAAAATTAGTAACAAGAAAAAGCGTTAGAAATTGTGGGCGCCCAACGTGGGGCCAACAATTTGTTAGGCTAGTGTTGATGAGGTGTATACAATTTTTTTGCTCTATAGGGTGCTCCTCGCTTTTGTGTTGCTGCTTTGGCGATTTTGGTGACGTGATTAGGCCAAAACATGTTATTTTCTACGTTAATACCCAGCAAGTTTATGGATGAGGCCAGAGTCAGTGTTTGTCCTATCATTGATAAGTCAGGTCCTGCGGTGATTGCTTTTTTTTTGAGAACACAGCTGCTTGAGTCTTTCCTGCGTTAAACTAGACATTATTTTTGTCACCTCATTCCACGATGGCGTTCATATCCTCATTGATCGCAGCAATCTGATTTTCTCGCTCGCGTCGGGAACCAGCAGCAATCATTGGAGTCCGCGACATGATTGAGGATATAAAAGTACTGTCGTCTGAAAAGCTGTAAATGTCCTGTCTAAAAGATCTTTGATATAGAGCAGGAACAGTGTAGAAGATAATATACACCCTTGAGGAACTCCGGCATTGATTTTAAATTCCTCCGAGAGATGTCCATCAATACCAACTCGGATGTTTCGATCCCTTAAACAAATTGGAAAGCAGTGCCGGTGGTAGTCCGAATGTTGTCAATTTGCTTAGCAGTCCGTCATGCCACATCCTATCAAATGCTTTGAATATGTCGAGAGCCACTGTACGACATTCGCGGTAGCTCTCGATGGCTTTGGTCCACAGATAAGTCACGTAAGTCAGGAGATCTGTGCAAGACATACTGGCGATCACTTATGATGCCTGCCGATTCGTGATATTTTAAGAGCTGTTCATTGATCAATTTCTCCATTACCTTGGACATGACGGGAACAAAGACAATTGGACGATAGTTATTTGCAATCGTTCTTTTAGCTTTCTTTGGGATTGGTTGCACCTCACAGCATTTCCATCTAGAAGAAAGCATGCAGTTCTGTATGATAGGGAGAAAAGCCTGCATGAATGCATTTAATGCATAAGAAAATATACTTACTAATTTGTTAGGCTTGAGAACCAACACAAATATACTATCGCCCAAGCAAAGAACTAGAAATACTTGAAAATTTCATGAATTCACCTAAAATGTCAATTTATAAAATAAAATATAAGGAGCGCCGACACAATACTAGTACCAGTACTACCAGTCCAGTCCTGAATAAGAAATTCGTTTAGGCGTTGGTAAAAATTAGAAGCCTGAAAAATCTGGTCCTACACGAATTCTTTTGCTTATGTGTGTGTAAATACAATTAGCTAAGGCGTTGCATAGTTACATTAATAGATATAACACAGGAAATAGGGCGTAATGAAATATAGTAATTGGAATTATTAATTTACATGATAACTGATTTATTGAAAACAATTATTATCGAATTCGTATGATGACAGTTAATTTTTACATACAATATAATAAATGTTCACAGTTAATGGTGTTAATAGTCTATGCAAGGTTGTAATTTTTGGTGTGTATATTCTTGATATCTCGAAACAATACATCACGGGTATTACGGGTAAAGTATTTCCAATAACACAATGTGTCCACAAATACAAGGTATGATAAACTTCACATTTGTTAATCTCTTATTATTTCTTATCTGGAAATGGCGTCACTGTTTGACGCCTAGTCAACTCTAAATAAAGTCATTTGGTCGATTGCAACGTGTCCCTAATTTGATATATACTAAGTAGAAAAACTTGTAGGGTTGTATAATATACGTCGTTGCTAATGTGCATATTTCAATCGTTGTATAGAATACCTAGGCAATGTATATAATGCCTGGGCCTTTTACGCAATATATATGAAATATGGTTTGTATTTTAGAGTTTACCTAAGAATTTCATAGACTAGGACTTCTTTGCATAGGCAAATGATTTCAAGATAATATACAAAACTAGCATTTTTTAACGTTATTTTTCTACATTTGCATGTCTTGGGTTAGTTTTGTTTAGTTTCTGGCATATACGTATAAAAGAATATATGGCGTGCTGTGTCAGCGATTTGAAGCAAACATATGAAGGATAGAGATACAAATCCTACATAAGTCCATCCTTCATGTTTAGCATCTCATCAGTGCGCATGGGCGAAATTGGGACTTTTAATTGGTTATTTTAAATCCAACTCTAACCAATACCAGTCTCAGGCTGTGAGCGGCATTATTAGAAGTTTAAATTTACGTCAATCCGGCAAACGTGATCCTGCCACTTTTAAAATGTGTATTGTTTTAGTATGTAGTATTAAATATATCTATATATTTTCTTTACTACAGATAGTAGAGGGCTCTTACATGTCATTACCTGCAGTGTATGTAAGATATGTATCTTTAAATAAATTTCAAATCCCTAGTGTTTCTTTTTTGCAATTAATTGTTTCAGATGATAAACAAAAATACAAGAGCAACGTAATTACCTATACGAGTAATAAGATGGTTTGAATAAAAGAAAAAATGTAAAATAACAATTTTTGCCAGAAAGAACAATTAAGAGTAGTGATTATTTTAGGAAGTCTTCGACTATACCTATTTACTCGATTTTTGAATGTAGCGTCGTAAATCTCTGTTAGATCTAAATTATTATCTAGTAAGTACAAGATAATTCCTATGTAAATAAATGCTAGAATTACAATTGTCTCAAAACTATTTGACTGTGCCAGCTAATGCTATAAAACTTCTAGTTTTTAGTCGTTGGCTGTTGTACCTATGTATGGGTATCTCCTGCAATAAACTACATTTTAAATGCTGCTTTACAAGTAGTATTCAATATTTTCAGAAATAAAATAGGGTTTTACTTTATGTATCGAGTACCTACTAGTTTCAGAAGACACGGTAGTGTGCTTACGTAAATGTGTATTGTTATAAACAGCAAACTAACAAATTTAATATTTACTTCTATTAGCCTTACCAAAACAATTTGTTTCTATAAACACTGGGTATAATGACAATCATAATTATTAATAATAATAAACATTCTTTGTTTCCAATAAATTACATTAAAACGTAAGCAACATGATAGGACAAAGTGCGTCAATAAATGTGGAGACTTAACTTCGCCAACATATCTTGGTTCACCAAATTTTTTTTTCTGACAGTTTCTTCCTCTTGAGCTTGTACTACTTCAATAAGAGAACTGACTGTGCCAGATGAGCATGGATCCATCATGTGTTGGGCTAAAAACAAAATAGATATAGATATAATTGCACTCTAAATATCCTATAGATCAGTCCACGCTCAAAAGTTAGCGTGGTATGGAGAACTAAGGCGGGTAAGTATATTTATTTTATCATAGTGTCATAGGTTAGTAAAAGGTGCCCGAGTTTGCAACAATGCACCATTATTCCCCATAAGAAAAGCATTGCCATAAGGCGCCACGCTAACTTTTGAGCGCAGACTGATCTATAGAGGCATAATTTTTCAACATGTATTTTGTTTCTTGGACATAAATAACACATAGCATTATAAAATTCCCACCAATTCATTAATATTTAAATTTGTTCAGTCCTGTATATTGAAAGTTTTATATTGCAATACCTAGCATATTTTAAAAATATTGATATTGTAACAGAATACTTACATGCACTAGGCACCATTTCAGTTTCAATTCCTATTTCTACTACTTTACGTTTCCCTAACACGTTCGAGGTAGATGAACGATGGGGCTTTAAGATTGATAGAACACTTTCAGGCTTCAATACTAATTTGTATTCTAATTCTTTAGCTTTGGAATCGA
Organism: Pissodes strobi; assembly: GCA_016904865.1. Taxonomy (NCBI): domain Eukaryota; kingdom Metazoa; phylum Arthropoda; class Insecta; order Coleoptera; family Curculionidae; genus Pissodes; species Pissodes strobi. The sequence goes on from MU182777.1 coordinate 93,090, forward strand.
CATAAGTAGGAATAAAATACCCAGAACATATTTGTACGGTAGAAGCATCATCTTGAGTCTCGTCCAAATTACAAAAGTCCAACCAAACTTGGCGTGTTCTAGGATTTTTGGGAATCCTAAAAAAGCAAAATATGTTTTACATAAGTAACTATAAACTATAATTACAATTTGTGATGATTTCTTTTAAAAATAACAAAATCTACATACCTATGTCATTGTTTACTTGCTTGCTTCTTTCTTGATTGCACCACAAAAAAACACTGTTTATTACGGCCCATTTTACAATGAATTATATATTTCATTGAGTGCATACGAGCAATAGCGAATAATGATAAGAATCAGAAACAATAACAGAACATTTAATAAAATAAAATATTAAAATCAAAATGTCGACTTGTCAACTATTCCTCTTTGAAGTCTTTGACGCGTTTGAGCGTTTCCGAGGCTGCCCGACTGGCACCGGACTTTCGACAGCAAACCAATGAAAATGGAGAATTTCGAGTATGCGCAAAAGGGATTTGCTAACACGGAAGGATAAACTTATGCGGTCTTAATATGCCTATCTCTCTTTCTTTGCTTCAGATACCACTCATTGTGTTAATGGGGCACTAGCGGTATATTCTTTTATACGTATATGGTTTCTGCTTATTTTACTCCCGGAACGAGCGAGGCCAGCGACTGGCCATGCTTGCTATTTCAATATTGTTGGCTTCAATGGACTGTATATAGATTCTCCTTGAATAATACACTTCTTTCACACTAAATTCAACTTTATTAATGTAAAAAAGTTACAATTTTGAATAATAATAGAATCTGTCTATATGACAAAAAATGTCTTAATTAATTGACAATAATAAAACTGCCACCCGCTCGGAACATATCCATTGTAGGAAGTAGCGTGGTGTTATCATGTGGTTGAGTTTATCACCGAACAAATATAGACGCTTGCAATATTTCTTAAAATGTTTATCTTAGCATTTATTAAAAATTGTTCATTCAAATTTTAAATTTATTTATTAGGCCATCAAACCCGTGCGGGGTTGCTAGTCCATCGGGCGCCTAGCCAGGTGGCGGATAGGGGAATGCCTTCCAGATATGGATGGTACCGAGGAAATAAAATACTCGGGGCGGACCAAAACTAGCATAATGAAGGGCAGCAGCGATCATCATTACCAGCTCGCGGCATGGAGGAATTAATCCTTGAAATGGCAAGAAAACTGGACTTCCACAGGCGAGACTGAAACAGTCGGAAGGTTGTGGTATTGCGATGCGGAAAGCAAAATAGAAACTACCGCATTATCTTTCCCCAGGACATTCCCTGTCCAAAAACTCATTTATCATGTCAAGAAACAATAACAGAACGGCTCTCTGTCCCGGGCAGATGTTAAATCATCAGAGGGTGCTAATGCTAAGAATTCCCCGGCTTGACATGATGAAGGCTAACAAAAGAATAGGTACTTGGAATACAAGAACACTCTTTGCGGCCAGCAAACTCTATAATGCTATAAGGGAAATGAAGCAACTTGATGTTGATATCCTGGGAGTTAGCGAAAGTAGATGGCCAGGCAGCGGAATATGCGAAAAACAGGGAGTCACATTCTACTACTTAGAAAATAATAATCAAGACCATCGAAACGGTGTAGGTTTTATGATCACTGAACATGTACGCAATGCTGCTGCCATTTCGGACAGAACTATACTTCTACAAATTAATGGTAGACTAATCAATCTTAGCCTCATTCAAGTATACGCGCCCACAGGTCCGTTAACCTGCCCCCCCCCCCGCATTGATTTTTTTCTTCAAAACGCTAGCACAGGACCTTGAGATCTAGCACAACCTAGCACAATTTGTTTTAGAGCTAGCACACTCATAGTAGTAAGGATATCCTCTAATTTATGCGGGGGGGGGG
>MU182777.1:95099-126640 GCA_016904865.1 Pissodes strobi
GGGGCTAGGTTAATGCTAGCCCCCCCCCCCCGCACCTTTTTTAATTGTAATACTGGCCAGCACAGCTTCTTTGGAGCTAGCACAGTCTAGCACAACTAGACAAAATGCTAGCACAACTACATTTTTGAAAATAATAGACCACAAATGCGGGGGGGGGCTAAGTTAACGTTTGGGTTCTTTTGAGGGTTGGTAAAGATAATTGTTATGCACAGCAAGCTTAGACCTAGCACAGGCTAGCACAACCATTTTGAGAGCTAGCACACCCCTACAGTTGAATATATAGGGGATAGGGTGAATTTTTGCCCCTCAGCTAATATTTTTCCGTCAAATTGCTAGCACAGCAAGCTTAGACCTAGCACAGGCTAGCACAACAATTTTAAGAACTAGCACACCCCTACAGTTTAATATATAGGGGATGGAATGCATTTTTGCTGGCCGCCCCTCAGCTAATATTTTTCAGGCAAAACAGCAAGCTTAGACCTAGCACTACCATTTTGGTTAAATGGAACGTGAGCTGCGATTTAGCCTAATTGTACTCGAGGGTTTTTGAGGTCAAAAACACCGAATCTGACCATTAGGGACCCGTGGAACCTACTGGGCAGGTTCCAGAAAGAAAAGTTTTTTTTCGGCCGAAATCGATGACGTCGGTGTAGCAGTTCGGACCAGAGCGATTTAAACGGAAATAATTTTGGGATCCTACCGGTACCCAAAAAAGGCCTTGGAGATATTCGGCTGAAATTTGGATTGGTGGGGTTTTCCACGACTGCGAGTTCGAATCTGACCTAAGGGGGAACCTACCTCAAATAGGTTCCGCGGTAGTAGACGGACGAGGTCGAAAAATTATATTCTTGGAACGAGACCCAAAAATTATTAGATCCGTTAACCTGTCCCCCCTCCCCCCGCTTTGATTTTTTTCTCCAAAACGCACAGGGCCTTGAGATCTAGCAAAACCTAGCACAATTTGGGTTCTTTTGAGTGTTGGTAAAGATAATGTTATAGGAGTGTGCTTAGGCCTATTATTTTCAAACATGTAGTTGTGTTAGCATTTTTTCTAGTTGTGCTGCACTGTGCTAGGTCCAAAGAAGCTGTGGTAGCCAGTATTGCAATTAAAAAGATGGGGGGGCTAGCGTTAACCTCCCGAATAAATTAGAGGATATCCTTATTACTATGCAAATTGTGCTAGGTTGTGCTAGATCTCAAGGTCCTGTGCTAGCATTTCGGAGAAAAAAAAATAATGCGGGGGGGGGGAGGTGAACAAAAGCAATATCTGAGATTTTCGACCCGCGGCTCATACTTACGGATGCCCAAACTTTTCAAAAATGGAAAGCCGTCGTTTTCGACCCCTAAATATTGATTCGAAGAAAAACGTTTCCGGGCGTATTTTTATATTTAGGGGACGGTCTTTTCGAATTTGGATCCTACCGGAAATCCGGCTCTCACCGGTTTTTGTTGTAAATTTTGAACTAGCGGGTCCGTAATCGAAAAGGAACAAAGGGGAACGGCCGGAACCACTCAAAAAAAATCAAGTCTCTAAGTGTCCTATAGGGGCTCCTAAATAGTTAATTTTGATATCGTTAGGCAGGGAGGGCTAAAATTTGGGTTAGATTGTTAGGGACGGTCCTGAGTCGAATTCAACCGCGTCAGGAACCTATCGCTGATTATGTTTCGTGGTAGGAGCCTAGAGGAACCTTAATTAATCCATATCGAAATTTAAAAAATGTCAATATTTTCCATTTGACCCCTAAATTATAACCCCTGAATGGAACCTAAATCGCGCGGTTTTTAACCGGTAGGTTCCGGTATTAAATATACGAATATCGGCAAAACGGATAAAACCGTATTTTCATATCGACCTCACCTTTATTTTGACCAGTAGGAGCCGAAACCTACCGGAACCTACCGGCTTTTTTCCATTATTTTCTTCCGACTTCAAATTTTGATTTTAGATAGAAGACACAAAGACAAACAAAAAAGTTCTTTACGAAAAAAAAAACAAAATTCTTAGCTTTTGAGATAGCGGCCCCAAAGCGAGCAAAATCATAACTCGAAAGCTACAAGGGATACGACAAAAATACTTGTTACCAAAAATATGTATTTTGATGGCGTTTAACCTATACTTGAGTCGTCGTAATTAAAAAAGGATTCGCGAATATCTCAAAAATTATGAAATTTTTGGAGAAAATGTTTTGAAGTTGATGATACACCTCCTAATTTGGAATAAAAAGTTTTTTATGCAATTTTTCGTCCGACGCTAAGTAGCGGAGAAATTTAAAAAATATATATATATATATTTTACCACCCTGTATTTGCTTTTGAAAAAGCTAACAATTTGATGGAAAAATATTAGCTGAGGGGCAGCCAGCAAAAATTCACCCTATCCCTTATATATTCAACTGTAGGGGTGTGCTAGCTCTCAAAATGTTTGTGCTAGCCTATGCTAGGTCTAAGCTTGCTGTGCTAGCAATTTGACGGAAAAATATTAGCTGAAAGGCGGCCTGCAAAAATTCACCCCATCCCCTATATATTCAACTGTAGGGGTGTGCTAGCTCTTAAAATGTTTGCGCTAGCCTGTGCTAGGTCTAAGCTTGCTGTGCTAGCAATTTGACGGAAAAATGTTAGCTGAGGGGCAAAAATTCACCCCATCCCCTATATATTTAACTGTAGGGGTGTGCTAGCTCTCAAAATGGTTGTGCTAGTCTGTGCTAGGTCTAAGCTTGCTGTGCATAACAATTATTTTTATCAACCCTCAAAAGAACCCAAACGTTAACTTAGCCCCCCCCCCCCGCATTTGTGGTCTATTATTTTCAAAAATGTAGTTGTGCTAGCATTTTTTCTAGTTGTGCTAGACTGTGCTAGCTCCAAAGAAGCTGTGCTGGCTAGTATCACAATTAAAGAAGGTGCGGGGGGGGCTAGCGTTAACCTAGCCCCCCCCCGCATAAATTAGAGGATATCCTTATTACTATGAGTGTGCTAGCTCTAAAACAAATTGTGCTAGGTTGTGCTAGATTGCAAGGTCCTGAGCTAGCGTTTTGAAGAAAAAAATCAATGCGGGGGGGGCCAGGTTAACGGACCTCGCGCCCACAGCAGATAAACCAGATGCTGACATTAAAAAATTCTATGAAGAAGTTCAGGAAGTGCTGAACTCGTTGAAGTCTGATGAAATTGCCATTGTCATGGGAGACTTTAACGCAAAAGTGGGAAAAGAAAATGTGGATGATGTCGGGGGTGCATTCGGACAGGGTGAGAAAAACGATAGGGGCGAAATGCTAATTCAGTTTTGTAAACAAGAAAATTTGGTAATTAAAAACACTTATTACAAGCTACCCCCCTAGACGTCTATATACATGGCGCTTCCCGCAAGATAATCCGAATCATATGGTGAGAAACCAGATTGATTTCTTCCTAATTAAACACAGATATCAGAATAGCGTAACACGGGTGGCCGCGTATCCGGGAGCCGATATTGGCTCTGATCATAACCCCATAATTCAAAATCAATCTCAAGTTTATAACGCAAAGAAGAGCTTCCAAAAAATATGACATCCAGAGGCTACACCAGCCAAATGACCATGAAAATATGAGATTGGGACTTGAAAGACTATGTAGTGAAAAAGATCCTAGAAGCAAGGACGAACCAGAGGACATATGGAATGTCATGAAAGAAAACATACAAAATGCCTGTAAGATGATATTAGGACAACAAAAACGAGCCAAGGTCAGGCCATGGATGACAGATGAGATTCTGGATATAATGGAAGAGCGACGACGGACAAAAATCCAACAACAATCAGAAAGATACATTATACTTGACCCTAGGATAAGACAAAAATGCAGAGAGGCTCGAGAGCGCTGGGTGACGACGGAGTGCAAGGAGGCTGAAAGATTGCACGAATTGCACGACTCATATAACTTTCCTAGGAAAGTAAAGCAAATCACTGACGATGACGCCCTTAGAAGAGCGCCAATTCCGTCCCTTAGAAAAAGAATGGGGGACTTGTCTTGGATCCAGAGGAACTCTGTAATGAGTGGAAACATTATTTGAAGATCAGCATAGTTTGAGAAACATGAACACCTCAGAAGAACTAACGGGGCCTACAATTCTAGAAACCGAAGTACAACGAGCCATTAAAAATATGAAAAATCGAAAAAGCCCAGGTCATGATAATATACATGCTGAAATCTTGAAACTGATCGATACGAAATACTTAACATACCTATGCAACAAAATATACGAGTCAGGCAAAATCCCGTCGGACTGGCTAAGGTCTACCTTTATACCTATCAAGAAAAACTGCGGAGATTACAGACCTATAAGCCTTAAGAGTCATGCTGTTAAGGTCTTTCTGCGAGTTATCCACGCTCGCAATGAGCGGAGAAACCCAGTTCGGTATTATCAAGGGTCTGAGAACACGAGAAGCCCTCTTGTCCATGAAACTGCTTGTGCAGAAGTATTATGATCAACGACGTGACGTATATGTGTGTTTTATAGACTATCAATAGTATGAGAAGGCCTTTGATACTATTAAACACGACCTACAAAGAGATCATAATAATCCAGCAGCTATACTAGCAACAGATTGCAGAGGGGAAAATTAATAATGAATTAACTACAGAGACATTCAATATATCTAGGGGAGTCCGCTAGGGATGCATCTTGTCACCAATCCTGTTCAATATCTATGTAGAAAAGAATTTTGAATTTGCTCTGGAAGAGGAGAATAGAGGAATCAAGATCAATGAAATTCCGATTGATAATATTAGATATGCGGACAATACTGCAATATCGGCGAACTGTCCTGAGGACCTTCAACATGTTGTAGACTGAGTTAACCAAATAGGCAAACAGTTCGGGCTAAAAATCAACACCAGCAAAACGAAAGTCATGGCAATAACTCGCAGACATGTGGATATAACAATTAGGATTGACGAGCAGGATGTAGAACAGGTGACGCGTTTTGTATATCTGGGTGCCAACCTTAATCAAGAATGGGACTGTGACGAAGAGGTGAAAATACGGATTGGACGTGCAAAGACCACGTTTCTTAATTTAAAGAACTTTCTCCTCGTGCGCACTCTTCCATTGATCATGTTATATGGGTCAGAGACGTGGTCTCTGAAGGTCAGAACATTAAACCGCATAGAAGCTTTTGAGATGTGGACTCTGCGTAGGCTTCTACGTATTCCCTGGACCACACACAACCAACGAGGAAGTGTTGAGAATGGCCGGTGTACAGAGAGAGCTCCTTGACATCGTAAAGGAACGAAAAATATCTTATCTCGGACATATCCTAAGAGGTGAAAGGTACTCAATCCCAAGGTTGATTTTGAAACGTAAGATAGAGGGTCGAAGAGGACCGGGGCGAAAGTAACACTCTTGGCTTCGAAATATAAGGGACTGGTGTGGAATAAGAGATGCCGCCACAATATTTCGACAAGCAAAGAGTGGTGCCCGGCATAGAATATGAATATGATTTGAGAGAAGTACAAGGGGTCACCAACGTGCGCTTTAGCACAGGGCACAAGAAGAAGAAGAAGAAGTAGGCCATCAAATATTAACCCTTTTTTAGTATCAGTGGGTTTGGTAATTTTTGAATGATTAGATTTATGGAAACTAGTGATTTGTCTTCTGTAATTGGCTACAAGTTATCAGAATAGCAAGCTAAATATATTAAAGAAATATCGCTTTGGCATGATCAATATATTTATCAAGAATATAAAGCAAAATAAAAAGATATCAGCTGATCAGCTGCTTTCATTAGAAATATAGGATTTTGATCTCCGGATTGAGAGACAAAAATATCGTCCTGAGATTTTGAAATTACTTGTAAAGCTGAAGAAGGCTTTGGCGCACAACAGCTAAAGGTATGTTTTTCTCCTCTGATTTCTCATTATCTTTATTTGTTCCGTCATTAGTATCATCAAAAAAAAAATTCTTTTTCAGTTGCATGCCAGGTTTTGAAGTCATGAAGATTTGGTTCGGTACTACTACTTTCATTTCAATTGTTGGCCTTTTCCGATATTTCTTTGACTTTTTTGTTTTAGGTTGGCCCGAACTTGAATAAACAAATTCGTTGGTGGCTAATAAATCCTCTGCAATAATTTTTTGGCCAGGATGTACGTTGATCTTCGATATCCTTTTTCTGACCGCAACATCTATGTCTCCATATCTCATAGATTTTACCATGTCAATTAGTATTTCAGATAACAATTGAGAGGAACGATCGTTGGTATCTTCCTTAGGCAAACGACCTGTTACTTGTTCCTCATCAAATGGATGAATTCCGCCCTTTCTAAAATCAGAAACTAAATTTTCTGATTAGTTTTTTGGACCTACACTGTCACAAAGTTGTTTTAAAAGTGCATCAACTTGTGGTAGTACATTCGAAAACCTAACCGTATGATTAATCTATTAAAGTTAAATTTAGCCGAGGATTATTCACGACGAAAGTTCCCACGAAGTACATTCTAATAAACAAAATAAAATGAGCCAATGCATATTATCGTTATGGAACAGGTTTAATTAAATATTATATTGAAAGTATAATGAAGACGCGCAGGATGTAGCATCTGTTAATTAAGAGCGATCTTTGGTAATACATGGAAACGAACATAGCCGTTTAGTAAACATGGTGCGGCGTGAAATGATATGGTCATTTTACAGAATTTATTAATGCGATATTTCAAATGTAAATGTAAATATTCCAGGGGCGTGGCGTCTCAATTTGATTTAATTTTCTGATGTTTTATAGTTACAATAAAGTAGTCATCATTAGCGTCTCCTTGATTTATTTCAATGAAAGCTCATATTGTCCTGTCTACTAATAGCATTTTTCCTTTCTTCATTCTGTGAGTCCTAAAATCGTCTTTGGAGGTGAAGGGGTAATTGTGTAATATCGAATAAGGAATAAAGGATGTATTTTAGAAGTTGTAATCTCATTCTGGTCGATGATAATGCACGATCACACTTTGCTGCTATTCTAAACCATGCTTTAGAAGAACATGGCGTCAGGAGAATGGATTGGCCAGCGCGACATTAAAAATGTTTGGAGCCGCTTTAAAAACATATACCCGATAGGAGAGGAAACCCTGATAATCTAGATCATTTTTGCCGAATAATTCAAGGGGAATGAAGAATTTCACAAGAATTTATAAATTCGCCAATTCTCTATATGCCTAGTCGAATAAATGCCTTGCAAAAGGTTGGTATTCATATTTTAACCACTGAAGATGATATCGAATTTTCCATATATGCGCCTAGCTAAATCAATTTTATCACTGACTATCCATCTTAAATTTTATTCACCGCCTTCACATAATTCATCTGACCGATTCTAAAAGCTATGCAGCGGGTTTTAAATTTTAAATCTAACGGGTACGTTATTACACAACACTACCCATATCATAAATTCCCATAAAAAATCCAACAAATTAGATTTTTTATATTGCCTCGCCGACGTTATTATTAAAAATTAAATATAATGGGCGCTACAAAGCCTTCTCATAGAAGGCCAAGATTTGTGGGCACTATAATGACTGGTTTTATTCGGGTCGGACCCCTTAATTTGGAAGAGTATCTATTTAAAATTAATAGTTGGTCAGATTCTTATTGATGCAGTTTCTTTAGAGTGTGAAGCAAAATTATTATCTATTAACACTAAATCATCATTTGGAATGGAGCTGAAATTTTTAATGTTTTCTCCCACGCAGCAGCTGGTTCTAGTTTGTTTCCAAATAATATGCCATTGAATTAGTAATTTTTAGGCTTTTAGAGTTCAAGTTTTGAAAACGAAACAATGGCGGTTTTACAGACATTTCGACTTCCTGACGGCCAATAAATTGGACTCAATTACAATTTTCATCCTGAGACCTGTGCCGAAATGTTCCTATATATCACAGGTTCCAGTAGCAAATATTTACCACCAGAATAACTATTTCTATTCCAGTTAATCTTCTACTAAAACTATGTCCGCTACTTATCTCAAGTTGTTTATACTTATCTTCAATTATAGTGATATATTCATCACAAACTTACAGATTGAATAGTAATAGTGAAAGAATGGACTTTTTCTGCTAGGTTGTTATTAATCAACTTTGATCTGAGTAGTTTAATTGCTATAAAAATTACAAAACCATGGGTTACTAAGGGTTTTAGTGAGAACATTTGTATACCACAACGTACTCTTTTCAACACACTTTAATCCATGCAGGAGCATCTACCAAGAGACAATGAAGCTGGCAAAAAAATATTTACTACAGCAATAGCGTAGGCAGAGGGACGTCCAGAATATTGCGAATGATCTACAAGGAAGGAAAACCAAAATTATCAAAGATTTTAATTTATAAGCGGATGCTATTAACTCTTACTACTTCACAATTATTGCAAGAAGCCTAGCCGAGAATATTACTAATCGATATTTTGATCAGTTGCCTTTCCTAAACCATATTTCAGTGCTTGATGCTTTTTTTTTACTTTGCAGCTGCAGATTCTGAAGAACTAAGGTTAACATTTGTTGATGTTAAAAATAAAAAGGCATCGGGTATGGATTGCATTGGTACGGGTATCCATTTCTGTTAAGATTTTTTCAAATTTCCCACCTCTGGCGGAGACTATAAATCTTTCGTTTGAACATGGAAGTTTCCCTTCGTTTTTGAGGGAGGCTCACCATAGTCTCTTTTCAAGAGAACTTATCATCTAATTTTTAGACCAAGATCTCAGTCTAAAATTGTATAAAAGCTACTTAAGAAAGTGATGGAAAGCCAAAAATTGCTCTGCATATCTCAGTTTGACTTCCAATTACTCAAGAATACTGATGATGTGATGTTTCGGGTCTTAGAAGAACTACTGTACCTGCTGCATAATGATAGAGAGGATGCCCCGGTAGTTTTATGTGCCCTGACCAAAGCTTTTGATTGTGTCTATTATGAAGTACTGCTGTGTACGCTTGAAGTCTATGGCTTTAGGGGGTATTATTTTCGATTGGCTTAGACTCTATCTTTCTGAGAGAAGTCAGAGCGTATTTTTCCTGGAGAGTGTTTCGGATAAATTGAGTATTATACCAGGGGTGCCTCAGAGGTCTGGTCTGGGACCCCGGCTGTATTTAATGAATGCGAATTATCTGCCATCTATTGTTAAGAAGGATCAAGTTGCTATGTCATAAGGACTATAAAAAAGTGAGTTAGATGAATCTTCGGCTTGAAATACTTATTTCTTTCTTTCATTTATTTAACTCTTTTTTATACATTTGATCCTTTACCGCCGTTGATTCCAAGTAGGTATTTAATAAGCTAATCGACATCAATAATCTAATAATTATTATATCCTTGACAAACGTTTTTCTTTACTTAGAACCATGAAGGAAATTTCCGGGAACAATCAAAAGCGGTATACAACAAGTATGCTAACCTTGTCCAAGATTGTCGAAATGCTAGCTAACAAAAAGGGTTAACTTTTTGGAAACGAATAATATTTGAAATATATCCCAATGTGGATTTCTGTCTTACAAGGGAATTGTTACGACTAGCAACCAACCGAATGTTTTTGTGCTACCCTATAGAACTAGCCAAACTTGCCGCTTCTCTGTCTGTATGAGTCATCGCCGGCCGGCCGCGAAGATTCAGAAACGCTGGAATTATCTCGATGGCCTGGTCGAGAATCATATAGAGAATATTCGTGATAGATTTGAGATTATATATAAGGAGCAGACCCAAGGCGAATGGGAGTTAGTTAATCAGTGAGTGTTAAATTGTAAAGAGATATTAGTTGGAAAGTTATAAGAGTAGTTTAGTGTGTTCAATTGTATACAGTGCTAGAGAATAAAAAGACTATTAGTTTGAAATATTAAAAGTTGTAATTTCGTTCAGAACCCACGGAAAAACGTAACATTTGGTGTCAGAAGTCGGATTGTGAAGAGACGGGACTTGGCAAGTGTTCTTCGAGGAGAGAAGAATGTACAAGTACATTAACAAGGCCGTTTTAACCGATGGATTCTGAGAACATTTTATAACATTCTATGGTCAATACAAGGCAACAAATGGCAGAAATGGACCAAATAAATAAAATGTTGGCCGATTTCATGGAAAATCTAAATGCTGAAAGGCGAGCGGATCGGGAAGAGGATGAACGTAGAAGGCAAGCGGATCGGGAAGAGGAGGAACGTAAAAGTCAAGCGGAACGGGAACAGGATGAACGTAGAAGGCAAGCAGAACAGGACCGGCTCCAGAAAATTTTACAAGACCAAGAAGATAAAAGACAAAAAGAACAGGACGAGCGGCTTCAGAAAATTTTGCAAGACCAAGAAGACAAAAGGCACGCAGAACAGGACCGGCTCCAAAAAAATTTACAAGACCAAGAAGATAAAAGGCAAATAGAACAGGACCGGCTTCAGAAAATTTTGGACGGGCAAAATGAGAAATTTGAAAAAGAAGTAGGAAATGTACAAAAAGAAGTTGGAAACGTACAGAAAGAAGTGAAGGATCTTCAAGCAGAAGTTACCAGACTAAAAAATCAAGGACTCACCGAGAGGGTGTTCGCCACAGGACAACATATCAGACCTCCAACGTATGACTGTCAAACAACCTGGACAATGTACAGAGCCACTAGAAGATAGGCCACGTAACTGAAATATATCAAATCAGTGCTATAGATGTGGCAGGACTGGCCATTTCAAACGAAACTGCCGGGTACAACTACGATCTAGATCTCCATCCAGAGATGCTAGGACCTCAAAGTCAAATCAGGAAAACTTCAATTAGTCAACATTGCGGGGCGGGTGTTGGCTAAAGAAGATAAAGCCCCCAGAATCGTCTCCATAAAAAGCCTACGAAAAACCGCCGACAGTCTAACTATTAAAGGAAAGACCAACGGAAAAGCCATTACAATTACTGTTGACACGGGTGCGGCGGTATCTTTGGTAAGGTCCAACAGAGTAAATAGAGAGGAAGTCCTACCCATATCGAAGAATGTAGTTTTACGTACGGTTACCGGTGAGACAGCTGGAGTACTTGGAGAAATGGATATTGAACTTCCACTGGGACGAATTAAATTACACCACACAGTGTTAGTAGCAGACATAGAAGACGAATTTATTTTGGGGATGGATCTCATCGGTCAACATGGATTCTCTTTTGACAACAAACTTAACCTTCTGAAGTTTGGCACCGAAGAGTTCATCCTTACCAAAACAGACGATGGCACATCGACAAAAGTAGTGGCGGCATGTACTGTTAGAATAAGCGGAAATACCGAGCAGATAATTTTTGGGAAATTGGAGAAGGAATTTGGAGGCTGCATCGGATTTATCCAACACCACGATTTGCCTTGCAAACACCTCGTATGCAAAGCACTAGTCAAGACCGAAGGCGAAATACCGATAAGGGTAGCAAATATTTCATCCAATTCCATCAAAATCAATAAAGGAGATGTGATAGCCACTTGCGAGCCGGTGCAGTGGGTAACCAGTTGTGAAACGCAGTCAGAAGTAACACCCTCAACATCACCTGAGGAAGTCCTAGAACATTTCTAGAAGTCGTGGCATCATCTGTCTTCCGAAGAACCGAAGAGAGCTACACAATTTATCAAAGAGCAGAGCACAGCCTTGGAAAGGAAAAATGGCATTACTGGAAGAACGAACATCATAAGACATAAAATCGACACTGGAAGTGCTCACCCCATATGGCAGCATCCTCGGAGGCTACCAGAGACGAAGCAGCAAGAGGTTACCACATTAGTCAACAAAATGCTTAACGATGGAATTATTGAAGAATCATCAAGCCCATGGTCGTCTCCCGTTGTCTTAGTCACCAAGAAGGATGGACTATAGAAAGCTCAATGAGGTCACCAAGAAAGACAGCTATCCACTTCCCAGAATTGATGACACGTTGACGACACTAGCAGGTTCTCATTTGTTCTCAACACTTGATTTAATGAGCGGCTACTGGCAAGTAGGCATCGACGAACAAGATAAGGAAAATACTGCCTTTTCTACCGGAAGTGGTTTATATCAGTTTAGAGTTATGCCCTTCGGACTATGCAATGCCCCCGCTACTTTTGAGCGTCTTATGGAGGTTGTTCTACGAGGCCTCACTTGGAATACATGCCTGGTCTATCTTGATGATATAATGGTAATGGAAAGAACTTTCGAAGAGCACCTACAAAACCTGCATGAAGTTTTTACTAGAATCAAGAATGCTCAGCTTTTACTGAATCCAAAGAAATGTTTTTTTTTTCAAAAAAAGTTGAATTTCTCGGGCATGTCGTGTCATCACAGGGAATCCAAATCGACCAACGGAAGATTACAGCAATCAAGGACTGGCCTTGTCCTCGCGACAAACATGAACTGCGGAGCTTCCTTGGACTATGTACTTATTATAGAAGATTTGTTGAAGGATTTGCAAATATAGCTGCACCTCTACATAAGCTCACTGAAGAACGAGCAAATTATAACTGGAATCATAACTGTGATTCTGCGTTCAGGAAATTAAAAGCGACTTTATGTTCTAGTCCAATATTGGGATATCCGGAACAAAAGGGTAAATTTGTATTGGACACAGACGCAAGCAACATCGGCATCGGAGCAGTTTTATCGCAAGTACAAGCAGGGGAAGAACGAGTTATCGAATACTACAGTCGAACACTGTCGAAACCTAAACGTAACTACTGTGTAACCCGAAAAGAGCTTTTGGTAATAGTACGGTCTGTTGAGCATTTCCATCAATATCTGTATGGGCAAGAATTTCTGATAAGGACTGATCATGCAGCACTTAAATGGCTTTTGGATATGAAACAGCCTGAAGCACAGGTAGCCAGATGGCTTGAAAAGTTACAACAATATAACTTTAAGGTTAAGCACAGGGCAGGGAGATTGCATAATAATGCAGATGCTTTATCCAGAAGGCCATGCGAGGATAATTGTAAGCATTGCCAAATAATAGATCAACGAGAAGGAATTACCCCCATTAGGCAAATGAAATTTGAAGTTGATCAGCAGTGGACCACAGAGCAACTTAAAAAGGATCAGCTTGAGGATAGTGAAATAGCACTATTGCTAAAAGCTAAAGAAGAACATCAACCAAGACCAAGCTGGAGAGAGGTATCAGGATTTGCTTTTAAAACTCCGTGGGCGCAGTGGGACTCCCTGGTGGTGGAAAATGAACTTCTTAAGCGAACCTGAGAAAGCGTTGATGGAAAAGTAGTGAAGACACAGTTAGTGGTACCAAGGAGGAAGATATCGGAAGTTCTGGAAGAAGTTCATAATGGAAAGTCTGGTGCTCATCTCGGAATGAACAAAACGATTGACAAGATCCGCGACAGATTTTACTGGGTGAATTACTGCCAGGATGTGATCATGGTGTCAGCAGTGCTCAACCTGTGCGGCAAGCGAAGGATCCAAAACAAGATCTAGGGGCAAAATGAAACAGTATAATGTGGGCCTACCGTTTGAACGTATCGCCATTGACGTAGCTGGCCATTTTCCAGAAAAAAATAATGGTAACAAGTACATTTTAGTGGCAATAGACTACTTCAGTAAATGGCCTGAAGTCTTTGCGATCCCCAATCAAGAAGCTGTTATCATAGCAGAGGTCCTGGTGAATAACCTATTCAGCAGATTTGGTGTTTCGTTAGAGCTGCACACAGATCAAGGACGCAACTTCGAATCCAAGGTTTTCCAGAAAGTCTGTGATTTACTCAACATCCATAAAACACGGAATACCGCCTTATATCCACAATCAGACGGCATGGTTGAGAGGTTTAACAAGAACATTGAAAAACAATTGTCAAAGGTCGTAGATGAACATCAAAAGGATTAGAACCAACACATACCACTATTTTTAATGGCCTATAGATCAGCAGTCCATGACACGACAGGACTAACACCAGCCATGGTTTTATTTGGAAGAGAACTCCGCTTACCCTGCGACCTATTATTTGGAATGCCAGACAACCAGGATATGGAAATCCAAGACCAGGTTTAAGAGGGAGGCAATGTTACGACTAGCAACCAACCGAATGTTTTTATGCTACCCTATAGAACTAGCCACTTTGCCGCTTCTCATATAGAGTGGCCTCGGAATACTTCCCGAAAATTCGTGATATATTTGAGATAAGGAGCAGACCCAAGGCGAATGGGAGTTAGTTAATCATTGAGTGTTAAATTGTAAAGATATATTTGTCGTAAAGTTATAAGAGTAGTTTAGTGTGTTCAATTGTATACAGTGGTAGAGAATAAAGAGACTATTAGTTTGAAATATTAAAAGTTGTAATTGCGTTTAGAACCCACGGAAAAACGTAACAGTATCAATGATGCTATATTTCATATGCTTAAAGGGCTTTACCTGGGGCGCAACGATAAAGATGTGGCTGCCACTGTATTTTGTAAATTGGGTAAGGCCTTTGGTTGTGTATTGCATGAAATACTGCTACCGAGGCTTGAAGAGGGTGTGTCCTGGTATCGTCCTACCTGTCTAACAGAAGACAGAGGGGGTCAATGGCTCAGCGGGTGTGCCCCAGGGTTCTGTTCTTAGCCCACTTCTTTTCCTGCTATACATCAATGTCCTACCGCTAATAATTGAAACCGGCCAGTCTATATCATTTGCTGACGATAATATTCTTCTTTGGTATAGTATGGATGCTCAGTCCCTTGGTTGTACTATTAACAAGGATCTGGTCAGTGTTAAGGGATGGCGCAATTGCGTTTGATATTTCCAAAACAAACATATTAGGATTCTTTGGGGCCCTGGGCACAGAGAGTCATGCAGACCTTATTTTGTAAGGGAAAGAATCTTAACATTGCTCTCTATTTTTATTCTCAAAACTGTGTATTTGATCGATTAACACTAACAATACACGTTCTTCATTCAAAATTATTAGCCTACCCATATCGACTTCCGCACTTGCTCAAAATTCTATTGTTTGCAATCGTTGATCATCAAAGATTGGGGCTTCACAACACAGCACACAGCGGGTATATTAAACCTCCAATTTTGAATAAGTAAATTCCTCAATCGGTAATTTTGTATGGCAGTTTACATATTAGTTTTTTAGTATTATTCAAACAATTTGACCGCATGAACGCAACACTGACACTAATGTTGGTCGTTCGGATTCAGTTGCAGATTCCTTTAATTCCTAACGTACCGTATAAACTACTTGTTACGGTATAATTTCATTCAAAATCTCCGACCTAACGATTAACACAATCGGATCGGATTATTACGCCTCTTGCTCAGAGCGCAAATCTGTTATTAAACTGGCAATTCCATTGCCGTGTCTGCGGATGTCTTCGATTGAGACATCTTTTATCTCATATACTGGGTGGTCACGAAATTGTTACCTACGGAATAGCTCGGTAATAATTTATAAAAGGTATACATATTTCGATCGCTCTAGTAGGCTTTTCCGGAATAAATATTACGAAGTTTTCGCTTTATTAGATATATTGAAGAAAATGCTTAATTGAAGGAAGTTTGTGATTAGTAAAGAGCGGAAAAAATGCAAGCGAAAAACCCCAATATATGCGCATTTAAATGCATAAAATTTTCAGAATATATGCATCGAAATGAACAAAAAAAAATGTACATTTTATTATATGAAAAATTATGAACATTAATGTTACTTTAAATAAAGCCAGAACAATTTCTTTATAATTAAACCCGTTCTTCAGAAATCTTATAATTTTTTACCTATACCACAGACTTATTTAAATAAATATAAATGAAACAAAAAAAAATCGTAATAAAAGTTTTTTATTCATATACACACATTGATACTTACATAGCAAATTACAAAACATAAAAATTTAACAGTGACAAAATATTATTTGCGATTATAAAAAAAAAATAATAATACAATAATTAATAATTCAACAATACCATTGATACATTCTGATAATAGCAACTTGCACAACATACAATTCGTAAATTAAGAAACTATTCTTTGCAGTTATAAAAACAATTTATAACTAAATGTTTTTCAAAATTTTCCAAAAGAAAATTGTGTCTTTTATCTGTAAACATATGTTTAAAAATGGAAAAACTTCGCTCAACATCCACAGAAGTTATCGGACAGCATTTTAGTTTTGGAATTAAGTGTGTTTCTAATTTATACAAATCCAGTCCTCTTTCGAAATTAGTGAAATTGGCTATAAAAACTTCTGAAATATTTTTTAGGATTTTGAAGCCTGTGTTATTTTCAATTATAACCGCATCCCTAACAGTACCTGAAACTTTTTTGCAATGTACCTCAAATTGATTTATTAAAGCCACTGAATCTGTCAAAGAAACAGAGGTAGCCTCCAATTTCGTGAGTGCTATAGGTACAGAAGAATAATTCGTTTTTATAAATATTAAATTTTCTTTCACTGTTGGGTTAGAAAAAAGAATTTTTGCATTTATTAGAGCGGCAGAAGACGAGTCGTTTAGATCTTCGATAACTTTTTTAACAAATTCAAAGTTCTCGGCATAAAATAGAGCAGCGGCTAACCAAGTTCCCCAGCGAGTTATTACTGGTTGTGGTGGTAATTGAGTATTTGGACAATTTTCCTTATAAAATTGAACACGCGAAGTGCTTTTAGAAATACTTTTTTTACTTGATTAATTAAATCATTTACCAATGGAAACTGGTCTCTTATACATTCTGCCACTCTATTGATACCATGAGCCAAACAAGTAACATGAAATAGGTTAGAATAAAATATTTTTAAATTTTGTGCTGCCTTAACCATATAGGGTGCAGCATCCGATAAAAGGAGTATGAATTTTTCTGATGGAACACTGTCGGGCAAAAAAAGTTGGTTAATGTTTCTTGAACAAATCTGGTTACACCTAAATTGTTATTTTTTTCCAATTGTTTGGATGCAATTAAATAGGATCTACCATAATCATTGGTTTCCCCCAAGACTCCAATCAATGCGTGTGCAGTGTATCTCCCACATGAGTCAATTGTTTCATCAACCACAAGATACAAATAATTTTCACCCACTTTTTTTTTAATGTCATTTACAGTTTGTTTGTAAATGACATCAACACTACCTTTACTAGTGATGCCGTCGAGACGAGAGATTCTCGTCTCTCGTCTCGTCTCGTCTCGACGAGATGAGAGAGGTATTTTCTCTCGAATGAAACCTCGAGACGAGACGCGAGAAAGATGCTCTCTCGTCGAGCATTTCTCGTTTTTCTCTCGATCTCTCTAGCAAAAAATTGGCATAATAATAATAAAAAAAACAAACCATCTTTATGATTTTTTCATACATAAGTAATTTGGTGATACATATTGTATTAAATTCGGAGTTAGCATACACATTTTCTACACTTATAGTCGGTTTCCCAATGTCGAGTTAACTCTTAACTCGCGAGTTACCCTCAATTTTCTATAGAAAACCGGCGGGTTAAACCTAACTCGTTATTGAGAAACCGGCCCTTAGGGTTTTTAAGGGTGAAAAATGGTGGGGGTCATTGAAAAAAAAATACAAATGAGGTATTGTGAGACCTTATTTGGAAGGTGTTATCGAATACCTTATGATGCCAAAATATTAGATTCATATATCCCTCCAAAACGAAATGTCGCCATTATTTTTTTTTATTACATTTGCATTTTTGACATGCTCTAGAATCAAAAGGGTTTAACATGGAAAATAAAAAAAGGGTTCGAAAATATTATGCTATTGCTCTTAAAAGTGTAGGATCTAAGATCTAATAGGGCAAGATCTTATAGGATAGGATAAAATAAGATAGGGAATGTGCAAGTTGTTTTTTTTTTTATTTTAAACCATTTTGATTCTGTAGAATCTCAACAATGTAAATGGCCATTTTGTTTGAGATAATAATAAGAATAAGAACAAAATATTCTAGAATATTACTTACTCAATAAGTCCTTAAAAATAAAGTATCGCCTTTGCATTAAAAAAATGAAAGATTTTTTTTTCAATTTCATCAGTAAAAAAATCGTTTATGTAGTAATATTCCCTTTTCATTTCCAACAACTTTTCTTTTACCTTTCTTATATTCTTTTTATTTAGATATTATTGTAACCTGTATAAATTCTAATTTATGATCGCGCTAATAAAAATAGAATTATATTCTTTAATGCTTTTGCCCTAACAACCGTGAGGTGTAAAGTAGGCGGTTTTTAGAAATAAGGTCAACAATAGAGATCTTGCCAATTTGCTGTAATATAAAAATTATAATTAAATTTAAATTCTAATATATTTTCAAAAAGGGTTCAAATTTAAATCGAAATTTAAATTATTTTTCTAAGAACCAGAAGAATCCTATTTATCATACAGTTCACAATATAAATCGAGGGAGTTCCATAAATATGTGTTATTGAAAATGTCCCGCACACTTACTTACCTTTGTCTTACCTCTTTCTATAAAAAAAATGAATAAAACGCCAATCTTAAACATTTATTTTCATTTTAAAACAACCAAAATAAAAAAAAATTAACAAAACCTAGTGTTGGTTGTACCGGGTGATTTTTTATAATGTCCACCCCCTTCAACTTTTTTGTGCCACTGTGTAGAACAAAATTTTGACTGGAAAGCTATAGCGTTTGAGAAGTAGTTTGTGCACAATACATATTTATCTATACAGGGTGTTGCAGATTGCTTAAAAATACGTTGCGTTGAATTAAAAGAATGTCTTTACAGCATTTAAAAAAATAAGGTTACTATAAATTGTACACAATGAACACGTAGAAAGGTACAGCTTAAATAAATCTTTAAATTTTTTATTGTAAAATTTAAAGTATAAAAATAAAATTAAAAAGAAGCAATTAAAAAAATCTATTATTTAAATAATTTTAAATACATTTTCTCTTCTTTTTAAAGCTCTATCATCGGCCAGAGTAAGAATGTGTCAATAATCTGATTTTTCATACCAATTTTCAAGGAAATACGCCAAGAAATGCATTAAAATATTAAACAAAAACGATTTTTAACATTAACACCCTGTGGATAAAGAACGGACCTATGTTAATATACACTTTTAATTCATAAAATAACCCAAGGAATAACCCCCTTTAACCCAGTATATTTTGTTGTTTTAGGCTTTTTTAAATTGAATATTTAGTATTTACGAGAGGGTCGAGACGAGACGAAACGAGAGAAGGCCTATTCTCGTCTCGTCTCGTCTCGACAGCAACACTAACCTTTACGTACAGTTGACTCGTCCGGTACCTATGTTAAATTTACAATATTTTGTCAAAAATGAACGTAAATTGGGGTTGCTCAGTTTTTTTAATGATATATTGGCTCCAATGAATGCCTTGCATAAGTTGAACTGGGCTTGTTCGCTGTTTTTTGGGTTTTCTTCAAGACAATGTTGTATTGTTTGCTGGGAGGCTTCCCCTCGTTGCAATTTTCGCACGTTGAGCTGGTGTTTTGCTGATTTGATATGCTGATCCACAATAAATTTTTTATCTGCATGAATCTGTAAAATCCAAAAAAGCAATAATTAATTTGGGTTTAGATTAGTTAAAAAATCGAATTTTAAAAAATCTTTCCTACTTCTACCAAATAAAATATTTGAGTAGAAACTTTTGTAAATACATTAAAATTGTTAACATTAGCTACCAATAATTTGCTTGAGTATGTAATTTATAAAAGCAGCAATCTCCTTATACCAAAAAACATAATATATCTTTCTTTTTTTACTATAAAATAATTGAGTAGAAATTTTTTAGATATATACTTTAAAATTGTTAACATTAACTACCAATAATGTGCTTAAATACGTAATTTATAAAAGCCAAAATTTCCTGTTATACCAAAAAACATTATATCTTTCTTTATTTACTATAGACTGGAAAAAAAATAAATGTGAAAATAAGGTTTATACTTACAATTTTCGAACAAGCTGTACAAAACAAATTGGTGCCAACCCAACTGAACTCCCGATAGTTCTTTATCCACGACATATGGAAGTTGGTTTTCGGCATTTTAACAAACACTGGACAGACAGACACAGACACAATTCACTTTACAAAACGAGGCACACAAGAACGTTTCAAGTAGACGATACCAAAGATATTAAAAATTGCCACCTCTTTGAACTATCGGATTCTGTTTGCAATATTAATTGCTTTTACAGGGAAGACCCTATTGTGTGTGTTCATCCTGGGTAATTCTATGAAGTAGTAAAGTACCTCAGTCACCCCATTGTAATGTAATAAAATAAACTAATAAACACGATAAACACGTGCCGTGCAATAAACAAGCAATCGAAAAGGGACGGACAGGGTCTTTATTTGGCCATAAAATGCAATAAATGCTCTATTATTGGAAAAAATGTATGTTTTGTACAAAACAGACAAAAAATGCAAAAAATGCATTTTGCATTTTCTCCGCTCTTTAGTAATTGGGTTTCTGATGACTCGATTGTAGATGAAACGGCGGCTTCAAGCAGTGCCAAATGAAAGCGACAATGAAGAGGAGCAACAAAATTTATTAACTGCTGCTGATGAAATAGCTCCATGAGAAAAAATAGCTGTTGCTTCACAAAGAATAATTATTATTGTCTTCAAATTGGCAGGTAAAAGGGACCAAAAATACAGGCAAAAAAAAATTAAATTTGATTTTACCATTTTTAACGTTGTTTGTAATAAAAATGTTTTTTAGGTTGATTCTATGGAGCCTATGGACTGTATTTTTTCCAACACTGGCATACAAATTAGATTGTTAAACTGTGGACTGTAGAAACAGTCCACATTTTAACCACAAAATCCCTGATCTATCCTTAGACGAATTGAAAGTCTTTATAGGCGTTTTAGACCTCTGCCGCAAGTGCAGAAACCGATTTTCAATATTTTTCCAGTAAAACGATTTCTGAACATATGGTGGTTTTTGAATTTAAATGATAATTCCCAAATGCCTGCTCGAGGTGACCCTGACTATGTTATACTTTATTAAATTCGTCGGTTTACCAGGTGACTTGAAAAATGATAGAGAGATGAAAAGAGGGGAAACAGATTGTCGGATTACTGAGGATAATATATCTTTTTTGAAATGGAAGGATAAGAGGATACTTTTGATGGTGAGCCACTTTCGTAAGCCTATTATGGAGACAGCCGAACGAAAGAAGAAAAACGAAGAAAAAGAAAACATCCTATGTTCTAACTTTACTACAGAAAATATATCAAATGTCAAACATATCACAAAAGTAATTTTAGGTGAGTGCAGCTGATATATAAATACATTTTGTATACCGGGTGTTGCATCGGAAAACCGTCCATGGGAAATCCCATGCTAATTTTAATACCTCCTAATATTATTTCCCCTGTTCATTTTAGAGCAAAGTTGTATTAGACTTTTTTGAAGGTCCTTGTATGGTAGACTCCCATGTAAAATATGAATAATTTTCATTTAGTGAATGAAGAGGTATTTTGAAAAATGTTTCCTAAAATTTGCGGTACATAAATGCGATCCTGATAATTTTCTCAATTAAACCACCAGCAGATGTCAAATTATAATAACTGACAAACGATTTCATATTTTATAGTAACTATTTGTCTTTATTTATTAAAAATGTTCTACACAACAGAAGAAAAAGGAACTTTAATCATCCTAAACAATAAAAACAAAGAAATAGCAACAATAATTATATACAATTTGCTTAATCTACTAAATCAGGTATTCAAATAATCCCCCATTTACTGCTAAACAGTACCCTAGACGGTCATAAAATTCTATTCTTGAGTTGCTAAGCTGTTGAGGGGAAATTTGTACACAAACCGCAGAAATTATATTTTTTAATTGTTCCAAGTCTTGGTAACGGGTTTCTTTGTAAATGCGACTTGTCAGGTGTCCCCATAAGAAGAAGTCATTCATAGAAAGATCGGGCGATCCGGCTGACCAACCAATGGTGTGATTTGGTCCGATTACGTGCCCATTGAAGGCGTTCTGCAGGTATTCACAAACTGCTAGTGTATGGTGTGCAGGACAACCATCCATCTGAAACCAGGTCTCTTAATTTTCCGGAGCAACTTCTGGTAGTGCTGGCCCAATGTAATTTTGTAGTAATTCGAGAAAAGATTCCCCAGTCAAGTTTCCTTCCAAAAAAAATGGTCCAATAATATGATGTCCCAGAATACCCGCCCACAAATTAATCTTTTGGGGATATTGTGTCCTTGTTTCAACAAAGCGGTGTTGATTTGTTTTGCTCCAATACCTAAGGTTTTGAGAATTAGGTTCATTGTTCAGCGTAAACGTACACTCATCCGTGAAACAGATATTGCGCAAAAAACTTCGGTCATTATTGGCTCTTTGCATTACATTAAAACAAAATTCAGCTCTTCGAAGCTCATCTCCGTCTCGTAATTCCTGATGTTTTTGATAATTGTAGGGGTGATATTTATATTTTCTCAGTTTACGCCACAGTTGTCCACACTTATCCACAACTTCACCAAGACATCTGGTGCTAAGGCCACTATTCTCCTCGACATGAAGAAGGATTTCCAAATCCGCGTTATTTTCCTGCTCTTCGGCTCCAGTAATCCGTCTCGAGCAGTTGCAATTATGAATTAGAGTGTATTTTTTTTCGAAACGTTGAACAACACTACGCACTGTTGACTTGCTGGGTACAGGTCTATCAGGATAATTCACGGCAAACATATCGGCTATTGCCCGAAAACTGTTACCGGAATAGTACCATTTAATCATGGTTTCTATTTCTTCTGTTGTGTAGAGCATTTTTAACAAATAAAGACAAATAGTTACTATAAAATATGAAATCGTTTGTGAGTTATTATAATTTGACATCTGCTGGTGGTTTAATTGAGAGAATTATCAGGATCGCATTTTTGTACCACAAATTTTAGGAAACATTTTTCAAAATACCTCTTAATTCGCTAAATTAAAATTATTCATATTTTACATGGGAGTCTACTATACAAGGACTTTCAAAAAAGTCTAATACAAGTTTGCTCTAAAATGAATAGGGGAGATAATATTAGGAGGTATTAACATTTTCATGGGATATCCTATGGACGGTTTTCCGATGCAACACCCGGTATATTTTCGCTATTGTAAAATTTTTGGTAAAAAGTAGTGCACATCTTGCATTCAAACCCAAGTTAACCTAAGTTTAACATCTTAATAAATCATTATGTTTCAATTTGTACGTATTTAAATCCTACCCATTGAAGTTATTTCGAACAGCAGTTTTTAAATACTTAAAAGCATCTAGCGTTATTGCTGCTTGTTCCGATTGAATTGCAAATTTCTCTACTTCCTTGTACACCATATAAACTACTTATTATGGTAAATGTCATTAAAAATCTCCGACGTAACAATTAACGCCAATGTCTGCCTGATACGCTCCTTCCTCAGAGTGCAAATTAAATTTCCAGTTCTATTAATGTATCTACTAAATTTACCATTTTACGATTGGGGCAGTTGTTCTGCATTTCTGCTGAAATCTAAATTGACACTGCAATCGTAACGTTCTATCTACACTGTTAATTTGAAATAAACACTTCCACATATATACAGGTACCTATTCACAATTTCAGTGGCGTAGCACTACTTAGTAAGTAGCTATATTCGACTGACAATAACTAAGGGTGAAAAATATATACAAATTGTATTCGAGCAATGGAATGCTTAAGAACTCCGGATGCGGTTTACACGCTTAGAGTGCAAAAAAAGATTGTAACACGCTTAACAACCGATATGCCTGGTTCACTCATCAGTGTTAATATTTATAGGTGTGGGTCATAGAGTTGTTGATTGCTGGGCGAAGGCGTCACTAAATTTTCTAGTATCAATGTATCAATGAATTTTAAACATTGAGATTTGGGCAGTAAAATTTAGAAAAATACCTTTTATAACAATATCGAGAAACAATAAAGGAACTTCCATACATTCAACTTCACCTTGACTTTAGCATATCAAAATAAACATCGCAGATCCTAAGCTATTTATTTAGAGATCAAATATAGTCTGAGACATTTAATGCACAATGCAACATTAATTATGTCTCAAATCTAATTGAGATTATAGTAATTATTCCTTAAGCTATGTTTCACCCAAATGATAAAATCATTAACCTTTGATCTTAAATTTTAAAGCATCAATAGTGCATAACTAACATCTAAATTTATAAAGTTCTGACTAAGTAACAGACAATCACAGAACGCCCCAAATAAAGATTAATCCTCTAAAGAAAGCAATTACAAATTAATCCCATGGCAGCGATAATATCATTGGACAAATAAACAGTTTAAAAAAATAGTAAATGAAATGGTTTAACCAGAAAGATCTACTCTACAGGGGGGAATCGAAGTGAGCTCAATTCGGTAACCTGCTTATGGAAAAAAGCCTAGTGTGGTATACTGCCATTAGGCTACAGTAAATTACAATAAGTGGGTAGCATTGAAGTGAGTATACACAATGGAAGAAAAAAATCAGATGGTTACTATAGTATTAGCAAAACATTCGTCAACCGAGATAAAATTAGATACGATAATGAAGAAAGTAAGTATTACTAAACCAAATTATGGTAAGAAACAGTAATATATACAAGATAATAAACTATGTACTTAAAGTTATTTAACGGTACGTTTGATAAAAATACGGAAAGTAATTATGTAACTATAGTAAGGGTGTAGCATTTTGGAAAATGTACCCAATACAAAAAAGGTAAATCAAATAATTACGGTGATATTAGCAAGATAATAATATCAGGTATTAAAAGTCACGTAACGGTAAGTTCGATAAAAATAAGATAGGTAATTACAGGGCCTACTTGCTTGTCCTTTACACCTGGTCTCACAGAAGTGGAAATCACTGGCAGTGGTCGGTGGCTATTTTTCCAACCCACACAGCTACGTGGTTGGCCCCAATTAAGGCTCTTTACTACTTGCTGCGAAGCTGCACGTCGCACCACGAGATCAGCATCATTTCGACAAAAAACTCTCTAGACCATGGAAAGACCGGCCGGAGGATAGTCAAATTATAAAGAATTTTAACTATCAAATATAGAAACACAACCAATAACATACCTTTTAAAAGAGTAACCTCACTTTACATAAAGTACATTTACGGGACGAAATTTATTTATTTATTTATTTATCAACGGGCCTAACCCAGTTTTAGTACAAAAAAATACATAATTTAAACATACAAAAGCAATCATAAAACATCACAATAAAATTAAAATTAAAGTCAACAATATTATATACTATATCAACACAATGTAGGGAACAGTATCACAATGTAACTTACTATGTAAAATAAAAATTAGAAAGTTTTGAAATTTATGAACATTTAGAATTATTCCAAAATACAAATGCAATAGCAATAAGTTATAAAAAGAAAAACAAGTTAAATTAAATTAAAAATGGCAGTCCAACAAAACTACTGGCTAATCTTATATTGCTGCAATAGGTTGACAAAACCACTGTATGACATGTTAAAAAAGTCAAAATCGTCAGGAAGAGAGTTGGCAGTACAAGCCGTTCTACACAAGAACGATCTGGAGCCAATAATAGTCCTCTTGAATGGCTGATGAAACAAGGATCTGAAACGAGTATTTCTTGCAGGAATGGAGAGACCAATCGAAGAGGTTAAGAAAGGACAGTCAACCATGCAATTAACTAGTTTATAGAAAATTTTAATATCTGTAATTTCTCTTCGAGTGGACAGTGAAGGGAGGGCACACCTTGTCTGAATCAATTGATAATCATAGTGATAGTCATCTATAGGGGGAATACCAGCTTTAAATGCCAAATATCTCAAGAACTGTCTCTGAACTTGCTCTATTCTGTAAATGTAGCAAGTGTAACAAGGATTCCATACAGATGAGCCGTATTCCAGAATTGGCCTGACAAGGCTAAAATATAATATTCGTAGGGAAGATGTGTTGTTAAACTCTTTTGTTTGTCTTTTCAGAAAACCGAGCATAGATAAAGCCCTGGATACAATGAGAGAAAGATAGAGATGAATCTATGATGACACCAAGATCACGGATCTCTGAAACCCGGGACAGGACAGAGTTGCTGATTCTATAGTCATAACTGATTGTATTTCGCCTACGGGAGAATCTGATGTGGTAATACTTTGATGCATTAAAGGCCAATGCATTGTCCCTGCACCAAGACTCCAAACCATAGAGGTCAGACTGCAATGCCACGCAGTCATACACAGATGAAACGGAAATGTAGAACTTCAGATCATCTGCAAAAAATAAAAACTAGAACTTAAAACAGTGGGCAATGTCATTAATAAATATGATGAATAACAGTGGTCCCAAATGGGATCCCTGAGGAACACCTGAGACATTCTTAATTTGCCTCGACTTAAATCCATTCACTCTTACAACCTGGGTTCTGCCAGAAAGATAACTAGATAACCAGTCAAGCATTATCGCCTGGACCCCAACCATTCTCAGCTTCCCGAGCAGAGCAGGATGATTAATCCTGTCGAATGCCTTGGAAAAGTCAGTATAGATGGCATGAACCTCCCCACCCCCGTCCAAAACACTCGACAAGTACTCGACATAGGTAAGTAGATTAAGATCAGTAGATCTATTACATACAAATCCAAATGGCTCGTCAATTATAATACCACTCAGCAAAGCACTCAAATGGGCAGTAACAATTTTCTCAAAAAGCTTAGGAACGGTACTTAGAGTGCATATGGGCCTGTAATTAGATACATCAGCGTGATTACCTGATTTATGAATTGGAGTGATGTAGCTGATTTTCAGGGGTCAGGGAATATACCCGTAGCAAGAGACCGGTTAAAAATCATGTGTAATGGTCGAGAAAGTACAAAGCTGCAGAAATTTAAAACAATCGGGGGAATACCATCTGGATAGGGACCCTTGCTTATGTTCAATTTAGAGAGCTCCTCGTAGATAAGGCAAATAGGAATGGAATGGTTAGAAATATTTATATGACTTAAGGATGGAGCTTCATCCGGTAAATTACACTGACTGACAGCATAAACAGATTCAAAGTATTCTGCAAAAAGGTCAGGCAATTCTGGTCCCAGTTGGCAATGTTTATCCCGAAGGAACATAGCCAAAGGAAGTTCATTAGATTTGCGCTTGGAATCAATGAAAGACCAAATTTGTTTTGTGCATTGATTATCAATCAGAGACCATTCGCAGATAGCATTGATTAGAAACCAATTTGCACTCGGATCGAATTCTGGAGAAAATAATATAGCTGTCCCTTGTACCAGTAGTCTTGAAAACCTTATGAGCAATTCTTTTATCTATTGTTAATTGCCTCAACTCTGCCGAAAACCATCTCGGAAATCTTCTCTGGGAGACTTTCTTCTTAGGGACAATTGCATGGATGAAAAAAATAAAGTATCATGAAAAATGTTTACCATATCATTAGGATCATGATTTGATAATAGTTTATCCCAGTTAATTTGCCCGAGAAGGCCATTCAGGAGAGTCATATCAGCAGCCTTGTAATCATAATAAAACTCATTACACTGGGGTCCATTGGAGTAACGGTGGTTTATTGTAGTCGCAGTTCGTATACACAAAGGTGGATGGTACAAATCCATTGGAACCATGGGTTCATCAGCAATAGAGACCATAGTGTCCAAGTGGGTTGAGAAAATCAGGTCAAGCAAACCACCTCTTACATTCATTACTTCGTTCTTTTGAAAGAGATTATAAAATGCACAAAGTTCAGAAAATAGAGTGTTTATCTCGACATCACTAGCAGTTGCATTCGGAGACAATGTAGGCACTGAACAAAGATCCTCTGTTGACCACACACATCTTGGCAAGTTAAAGTCCCCAATAATGTAGCAGGGAAGACTGTATTTTTCCATAACATCATCGATAGTAGCACAAAGAATTTAGTATCTTGAAATTGGAGACTTAGGAGGTAGGTATGCAGTCCCTACCAACATACTGTTAGTACCCGTACCAATCTTCACAAATAATTGTTCTATGTTGCCGGAAGTACTGAGGAAAGAGCTTTGTAATGTCTTAAGGACAGCCACCATTACTCCTCCTCCCCTATTAGCCGG
The DNA here is from genome assembly GCA_016904865.1 of Pissodes strobi. Lineage (NCBI taxonomy): Eukaryota > Metazoa > Arthropoda > Insecta > Coleoptera > Curculionidae > Pissodes > Pissodes strobi. Next base: position 123,087 of record MU182777.1, read on the forward strand.
ACTGTTATCCACATTCCTACCACATCTATATACGCTATAGTCAAACAATCCAAGCTCTGCATCACCAAAGTCACTCGTTAACCAAGTCTCACTTAAAACTATAATTGGATAACAATTGGATAAAACACTTTTTTGGAGAGTTGCAAGCTTGATTCGCAATCCTCTAACATTCTGATAGAATATCTCAATAACTCTAGAGGGATGAAAACTACTGGTATTGATTTGGGTAGGCATATTATTTAGTTTTTTTTCTGATGTATATGGGGAACACCTTTTCGGAATCTAATAGAAACATCTTCATCCTTTTGACGGCGACTCCTAAGTTCAACAGAAAGCTCCTTTTCCATATCTCTCTGCTTATTGGTTAGATCGTGACCTATAAAGGCTTTTTTACCTTTTAGTTTATATCCATTCCTCAACAATATCTGGACATCATAAGTAGATGGTAGTTTAACCTTCATGGCACGAACTTGATTTTTATTTGGTTTTCCTACTCTTACAACATTCACAATTTCGGGGGGAGTATCGGTCAATATATTTATGATGTTATTCGCCTCATTTATATCGTTTCCCTCAGCTACATTGAACAGCATAATGTTGCTAGAAAGAGCCTGGCGTTCCTGTATTTCCATTAGAAAATCCTGTTCATTAGAAGTAGAGACTGTTGAGAGTGGGCCATTTGCATTGTTAACATTAGAAGTTGCTTTTTTAAGAGAGTCTACTTCTGAACGAAGTTCTTCAAAAGCTTTAAGCAAAAGAGGTACCTGTTGGAGTCCCTTCTGACAATCTTTGCAGTAAAATCTTAATTGGCGAGAACCCTTTAATTCCATCACCTTAATCCCAGATGCATTAAGGCCTGAGCGTGGCTTTTTATGAAAAATCCTATTACAGCTATCACAATAAACAATTTCACCATTTGGAACATCAGTTCTGCACTCACTACAAACATCAGCCATTTTGTGGCTTGTCGATAATAAGAGAAAATATTAATGGCTGTGTGCTTGCCAATTTATCTCATGATGAATTGATACGAAAAATGGACCTGATGATCAAAAATTACAACGATAATATCGCCACTTCAAGACTTGTCTTCTTTCCTTCCTTACGCGTTCATAGCATCCCTTCGAAGGAAAAGACCTCGTCAATAATTGCCGAGAAAAGAATCTTTTCGACATCGGTTAAGAGAGCGTTCGAAATGGAGGTACGGTTTCGAGCACTTCGGAACTCTATTTATCGACACCGGGGGTGCGTTTCAATATTCTCAAGTCAAGTATGAAATAGTTAATTTTTAACATTTGAAAATAGAAATTCTAAGTTAATATAACGTAAAGATAATAACAACTACATAAATTTACCGATGCCGATGAAAGGAAAGAAACTATGTTATTGGGTTTGGTAGCATTTCCAGTGCTACAAGATTGAACATCCGTTCCAAGGTATCAGACTGAAGGGAAATTTGGAACTAACACTTTAAAAAATAAAATTCGATGGCTCTCGTAAATTTTATCTTGGCAGTTTATAAATCAATCTATAATTTCCATATCGACAAGAATGCTTTGGGTTGTTTTTTATCTGACCTAATTTATGAAAAGGGTTCCAAATTTTGAAAAAATTAACACTTATCAGGCTGAATAACTCTCTACACTGTGGGCAAAATTAAATTGGAACCTTCTTTAATGCTTAATTACTTTCTTATTTTAAAAGGATTTTTTATCATTTTTGGATATGTTATGGCCTAAGGTATTGGGATTAAAAAGAACTTTGCAAAGAGGGCCTACTTCAGTGGCGTACAGAAAAGGGAGTATTTTTCAAAACCAATGTATTTCAGGTCGTTGCAAATATCGGCCAAATGAAATAAAGAAGTAAAAATGGGCAAAAAAGATTAGAAAGGGTTCGGAATATTGACCATTAAAAAACCAGGTCAATACGAACAAAATTAAAATTTATACTTTAATTTTGGGAAAACCATGTCTTGTGGGTCAGGTTAAATTGGATCCTTTTTTAATGCTTCATAACTTTTTCTGCAAAGGATTTTTTATCATTTTTGGATATGTTATGGCCTAAGATAATAAATTCAAAAAGAAATTTGTAAAGCGGGTCTACTTCAGTGGCGTACATTAAAATATACCTAAAATTATTATTTTTCTAATTTTAAAAATTTTAATTAAATTCAAAATTTCTCTACGCCACTGAAGTAGACCCGCTTTGCAAATTTTTTTTTGATTCTAATATCTTCGGCCATAACATTTTCAAATATGGTAAAAAGTCATTAAGCATTAAAAAAGGATCCAATTTAATTTGGCCCACAAGACATGGTTTTCTTAAAATTATAGTATAAATTTTAATTTTGTTTGTATTGACCTTGTTTTTTAAAAGTCAATATTCCGAACCGTTTCAAATCTTTCTTGCTCATTTTTAAATCTTTATTTTATTTTGCCGATTTTTGCAACGACTTGAAATACATTGGCTTTGAAAAATACCCCCTTTTTAGTACGCCACTGAAGCAGACCCTCTTTGCAAAGTTCTTTTTAATCCCAATACCTTAGACCATAACATATCCAAAAATGTCACAAAACCCTTTGAAAATAAAAAAGTTATTAAGCATTAAAGAAGATTCCAATTTAATTTGGCCCATAAGACATGGTTTTCCCAAAATTAAAGTATAATTTTAATTTTGTTTGTATTGACCTGGTTTTTTAATGGTCAATATTCCGAACCGTTTCAAATCCTTTTTGCTCATTTTTACATCTTTATTTCATTTGGCCGATTTTTGCAACGACCTGAAATACATTGGTTTTGAAAAATACCCCCTTTTCAGTACGCCACTGAAGCAGACCCTCTTTGCAATTTTTTTTTTAATCCCAATGCCTTAGGCCATAACATATCCAAAAATGATAAAAAAATCCTTTGAAAATGTCTATTAAGCGTTAAAAAAGTTATTAAGCATTAAAATTTATTAAGCATTAAAAAAGGTTCCAATTTAATTTTGCCCACAGTGTATAGTACACTTTAATCAAATTAATCTAAACTGCCAATTTTGGAGATATTTGCCAATATTGACAAATAATGAAAATCCCGATATAAATCACCAGATATTTAACCATACCTAGGCTATTATATATGAAAGAAACTTTTCTGTTAAAATTGCAGGAATATAAATCAGAAACGTGTTAAATTAAACAAACTTCTTGTCCTTCGGCACTACTTTCTTCTGGTAGCCAATCTTTTAAACGATCGCTTTAAAAACCAGTCGCAGATATTTCATTAAAGCACTTAAAGACTAATTAGACTATAACGGTACCATGTATGGCGGGAAACAGGGACCAAAAAAAATTGAAAAATTTAATAAGCGCTCTTCTTTGTTTCTTTAAAAGAAGAAGTCACACGGAGCCGGTTTTCGTCTTTTTGTAATCACTGTTCATCAAAAGTTGTACCCATAAATATTTATCAGCTTAAAACGACTCGATGTATCGATGTCGATTAAATTTGATGATGAGGATAATGTATGAAAGAACGGCCGAGATACTGAGATGAGAAACGTTTAACAATTTATA
>MU182777.1:146640-235695 GCA_016904865.1 Pissodes strobi
TCATGTGTCAGAGACCATGCAGGGTTGTTTATTTATCATAAAACGAAAATCGTTATGAAATGACTAATAGGTCAGAAAACAAAACCATGTCTACAGAATAGACAAACCCATGCCATATCAGTAAATTCATATTTGGCGGGCATGTGTCAAAGACCATGCAGGGTTGTTTGTTTCTCATAACGCGAAAAACGTTATGAAATGGCTGATAAAGCTAAGGCCAGAAACCAAAAACATGTCTACAGAATAGAAAAACCCATGCCAATATTTGGCGAGCATGCGTCATAAACCATGCAGGGTTCTTTGTTTTCATTATAACGTTATAAATAACTATTACAGGGCAAATATTAGTCAGAAACTGATATTTTATTTTCCCTCCACATTTTCCCTTTACCTGTATTTATATATATGAGTATTAGCCCAGTACTTGCTTGAATCGTTACGTCGAATTTTAAATTTCCTTTCAAGCTTCCTCATTTTGCTTTTAAGATAGTCTATTTCTTTCAAAAGTTTACGTTTAACACTTTTTTAGGCATGTTTGCTGTGCAGTTTATTTATGCGTAAAACTTTCCGTTCGATTTACTCCCGTCGCACAGCACGTTGCGTCGCGTGAATGCGCAAGAAGTATACTGAAGCGACGAAAGGTAAGGCGGTACGAGGACAGAGCGCAGCTTGATTATTATCTCTCAAAACTTGCGTGTGACGTGCTACGGAGTATCAGTACAGGGTGTTCGGATGTGACCAATCGAAGTATAATGGTAATGCTAAATATACTGAAAAATGTACAAATAATTATTAATATTATTATTGGCAAAATAGGAATAGGTGTCTAATAGGTATATTATTTGATTTTTTATGAATTTTTTGGGGGGGCACGTGCTCCTGTGCCCCACGGCATGGGCCGCCACTGAAAAAAATTATTTATTTATAGGTCTAAGAGCTAGCTATAATTGTCTTGGAAAATGTAATTAACACCATTTACTTGGGAAAATATTTGGGTTATTCATAATGATAAAACCGTTGTTGCAGTAATTTGGATTTCGAATGTTCATTAATCTTATTGATATACCTATTAATAAAATGTCAGTATTTTGATTAATGGGTCAGTAAACGAAAGTATAAGCGTCCATTTTGATTTCCTTATAAATATGGAAAAATTTGCAAGGGGCGGAATATGAATTGTGGTAAGTATTTACTTCACAATCTTCTGCAATATTGTTTAATATTTTTGGATACCTATCATAATTAAGTTATAAACCACTATTGAAGCATTTTGCTTGGAGTAAAAAATATTTAATAAACCGCGATATAAATGTTAAATTATAAGATCAATAAATCCTAAAATCATTATTACATGTTCAAGCATAAAAAAATGTAATGTTGCCAATAATGCTCCTAAATTAAATTTTACTTGAATTTCATGTTTCCGGTTATTTTTCAATGCAAAAATTTGTTTAACTATTCTACATACCTACTCTAAAATTTAAAAAAATTATATTTTAGAACACTATCTACCTATTATTTTGACTATTTGTAAAGCTCGATTTTTAAATTATTTTGTCACATTTCTAAAGGATTTTACTTAATTTTTTGTTCTTTAGTTATCCAGCTACTTTCCAAAAATCAAACGAAACAGGTAGTTAAGAAATAACTAAGATATCAAGACAGCTTCATCATAAGATTTCCATTAAAAAATGGGACATTACGAACCTGCGACCCAATTAAAAAAAAAGCTTTATAAGAGATTTTTGTTTGCATTTTTATAGTATTTATTTGGGCCGTTTTAAAATAAGTTTTTCGTACCTCTTTTAAGTATTTCTGACGATTCAAATGATTAAAATCGTGTTTTCTGGACACCCTTCATCAAAAATTAAAGTTAATCATCACTAAATTTGTTCCTACTTTGAAACATCAACAACAGATATGCGAACTTTAACACTTGAGAAATCCGCACCGAAATCCGATCCGCTAGAAATGGCGGATTTACCTAAATGCTTTAAATGCAAGTTAGAATGTGTCCTAAGGGAGGAGAAACAATGATTGTTTGGCTTTCCGTGTGACATCTGTTCACGAGTGGTGTGTGCTGACTGCACAAATGCTCAGGCACAGGAGATTCGGGTTATTCCGAGTTTTACCAGAACCTTGATACATGTCTGTCCTGAATGTCGAACTGATTTTAGAGAACTTCCGTCAACGCTTAAAATTGTGAAGTCTTTGCAGAGTGAAGTGGAGAAATTGACCAGTCACATTCAAAAGGTTGAATCAAGACTAGAGGCAAGCAATAAGGTGACCAGCTTGGATACCAAACTCAAGTGCCTGGACAGGCAGGTGAAGGCAGTGGAGGATAAGTTGCAAACAACTTCTAAGTCATTGGATGACCGGATGAAAAAATTGCAAATATCACCTAATCAAAGTGAGGTTGACAGGTTGGTTACTGAGATCACTATGTTCGATTCCAAACTAAAATCCAATTGCTTGGACTTCAATATTGATTTAAAACTCAAGGCATTTTAGCTACAAATAGATAATCTGGAGGATATGCTTCAAAACTCTGCTAAGTCAGTAGAAGAAAAAATAAAAAAGTCACAATTACCAGAAACTAGATCTAATCAAAGGAATTCTCCATGATGTTAAATTCTATACAGAATCAGTTGCGGTCCATATCTGGGAAAATTGATGATAACGCTAACACGGATCCATCACTTCTTACCCGCGAGCTGGAAAAACACTTGAATGGGCATACTGAGCACATCGCACTTAGGATGGAATCTGTCGTGATGGCGATTAAGGATGCAAACAAAGATCTGGTAAATTTCTTTGTAAAAAGCAATAATTCTTCTTCCCTTCAACAGGCAACAGACATCAGCACGAATAGAGTGACTACCAACACGAACAGGACAACTATTGCTGAAGTGGTCAAACGAAATGGACCCACTACTGTTAAGGGCTCTAGTACTCAGAGTACTGTTCTGGCAGCTGCAGAGGAACGCAAATGGTTCTATGTAGACAATCTTGCAGAGAACACTACGGGTGAGGTTTTGAAGAACTATTTAATAGAAAAGCAGATCCACATATTATCATCATGTGAAAAACTTCAAAATAAGCTTGACTACAAGTCCTCCTTTAAAGTAGCAATAAGACCTGATCAAGTGGAATTGCTTTGTAATGATAGTATATGGCCAATGAATGTTGTGGTTAGGCCTTATGTATCAATTGGCAGAAAAGTTTCATGCAACACAATGATGAAAGGAATGGTAAAACCAGGAATGATGGATCAAATAATTCCTTTCGTAAACATGCAATCCAGAGAAGGCATTAGTGGTCTGGATAACATAGTGGGAGATCGAGTGGGAGATTTAACGTTCCTGAACTTTAATGTTCGAAGTCTTAGGGCAAAGAACATCGACCTTGCTGTATGTCTTAAAGTTAAATGTCCTGGTGTTCCTCAGAAGAGATTGACAAAGTGTGCATTGATGGATGCTCTTTGGCTTCATCTTACTGTAGAGATGGATCTAGGGGAGGTGGAGTCGCGATTTACTGTGGAAATATGGTGCAGTGTGCTGACATAACCCTTAATGTAAGTTTTTTGAATTGTGAGTTTGAGTACTGTGTAGTTAAGATTTTACTTGTGTCTACCAATTTATATGTAGTATGTCTATACAGATCGCCTTCCTCTGATGTACATAATTTTATTAATTTGTTACATGACTTGCTTAATGATTTATTTATGAAGAGTAAAAATGATAAAAAGGTATCTTATATTGTGTGTGGTGATTTTAATGTTAATTTTGATCCAAGCCTAGTAAATTTTAATGCTAACGCTATCACAAATACTTTATTATCATTCGCGTTAAGATCATGTGTTTATGAATATTCCAGGACTCAAAATGGTTCATCTACAGTCATAGATAATATATTCACCTCATTTGGAACCGATCATACAAGATCTTGACTGTGGAGAGTAACTTATCTGACCACTGCATGCAATATGCCTTACTACCTACTGGGAAGCCTCCACAATCGATGAATACTTGTTATAGATCTATAAGAAAATTTAATAATGAAATAAATGTTATAACTTTTAGGCGTTTATTACAACTTGAGTCCTGGGACAATTTGTGGAGCTCTGGTATCGATGCTGATGATAAATTTGAGTTGTTTCTTGATAAATTCTTAGAAGTTATTGATCTGTCCTTTCCATTAGAAATTGTAAAACAAAGTTCCAACAACTCAAGTTTATCTGCAAATACAAAGTGGCTTACAAGGGAGATTGTTGAGCAAGGCGAAATTTTAAGATTTTTATATGTGTGTTGTAAAAAGTCAAACAGTGAACAATTGTGGCAAAATTATAAATCAAAACTAAAAGAACATAGGGAACTTATATACAATAGTAAAAAAATACCTATAGTTCATTTTATTATAACACCTCAAATAAAATGAGGGTATCTTGGCAAATAATAAATAACGAGTCTACTTCTGGAAATAAACATCAATACCCAATTTTTTTTGAGAGTAATGATATCTCTAATATTAAAGACTATAATTTTGCAGCTGAAGAATTTAATAAGTGTTTTGTTGAATGTACAAGGCAATTTTTGGATGATCAGTCAGATACATTTAGACCTACTGTCTTTGCTAACGGTGTGTCAATGTTCCTCCAACCAGCCTGTGAAACTGAAGTGCACAGCTTCTTAGGCTCAATCTCAGGTAAGACATCATATGGTGCTGATGGAATTCCTTGCTCTCTACTTGTAAAAGTGTCTGAATCTTTAACCCCAGTTCTGACATATCTTATAAATGAATCTTTTAAAGAGGGTATCTTTCCGGCTCATTTGAAACTATCTGCTGTTCGGCCTATATACAAAAAGGGCAATGTAAATAGAATTGAAAATTATAGGCCCATATCTCTCTTGTCAGCTTTTTTAAAGGTATATGAAAAGGCATATTGTGACAGGCTTAGCGCTTTTCTAAATGCAATGCATGTTATCCCGGCTATACAATTTGGTTTTCGGAAGAGATATTCAACTGCGGATGCTATTGTATCTCTTGTTAATACAATTATTCAGAAATTGGATAATAAGTCTGTCACCATGGGTATCTACTTTGACTATTCTCGAGCGTTTGACTTGGTCAATCATTCCATACTTCTGAGAAAGCTTGAAAATTATGGCGTAAGAGGAATTCCTCTCAATTGGGTTGAATCATATCTGTCGGAAAGGAAACAGAAAGCTGCACTGCCGATAGATGGCACTGTGTATCACTCAGATGTGGCAGATATATTTAAAGGAGTTCCACAGGGAAGTGTGCTGGGGCCTTTGTTGTTTCTCGCATATACTGCTGACATTACTAAATCAGTCACAATGAGCTCAAATATCTTGTATGCGGATGACATGACTTCAATTGTGTCAAGTAGCTCTCTAATGGAAACTGAAAGGATGGCGGGTATATGTATTGAGCAGGTACTTGACTTCTGCAAAGTTAATCGACTTGTGCTGAATTTGGATAAAACACTCTTGATGCTCTTTAGTATCCGCAGTAATGATAGTGAAGTGGCAATGAATGTTAATGGTCAGAATATTTGCCAACAAAATACCACTAAATTTCTAGGGGTTATGATGGATCGCAGTTTGAGTTGGTCAGCTCACATTGATTATGTCTTGAAAAAACTTGCTTGACACACTCTTTTGTTATATGGAAACTTAGAGCAGTGGTTGATAGAAAAATAATATTGTCTTATTACTATGCCTATGTGTACTCATTATTAAATTATGCTATAGTGGCTTGGGGTAATTGTACCAGAATACATGAAGTGCTAATTGCGCAGAAGAAGCTAGTGAGGGCTATTCTATTTAAGGGATCAAGAGAATCTTGTCGTCCACTGTTTTGTAGTCTCTAGTTGTTAAGTGTAATATCAATTTATATTCTTCAATGTATCTTGTACAGTCGTAAACACTATAGCTCCTTTCAGTTGGTTGAGGATATGCCTCACACATACCCACTTAGGAATAATCATGACCTTAAACTGCCAGCTGTCCGACTAACTGCCACTGCAAATAGCTCTTTTATTATGCCCTTAAAAATATACAATCATTTGCCTAATAATCTAAAAAGGATTCAATCCGTAAGGCTATTTAAGGAAAAGCTGTTATACTCCAGTCATATAAGAATTTATCTACGAAAAAAATCCAAGTGAGCTGAAATTTGACATACACCTTTACTTTTATTTTACTAATAATGTGTCAAAGTCCCCAGCGATATCTTGTTTGCGTTTCAAGTTATTCAAGGTCAAGTGTCACATAAATTGGTTTTTCGCAAATATTTTGTCTCCTGTATGCCCTATGACTTTTTTGGCTGTTAAAAAAATAGAGATTAATTAAAAAACGTAAAACTAACTTTTTTCACACTATACGCCAGGAAAACACATGGTAGCGGTACATCCGTTTCCACATGACCCCAGGGGCAGGATGCAAGGCGCGTTGTTTTTACATGGTTTCCCCAGTAGGCCTAATCCATGATTTTGCTTGATTTTGTAACCTCTACAGCTCATCCTCATTCTCGTCATTTGTCCTCTCTTCCACGTCTTCGTCCTCTGTTATCTCCTCCAAGTTGTCGTCCTTTGTCCCCTCTTCCAGATTTTTGTCGTCTTCCCCAACATTTTCTTTTTCTCCTGTTATATTTTGTGTCAATAGGTCAACAGGATCAAACTGATTATCTTCTTCATCCTGAATGGTTTCTTCGGTAACGCAATCGACATTTGCGTTGAGACATGACTGACCGTGGCAATGGCCGCAATGTATTGAACATGACAGTCCAACCTTTCTGCACCCGCAATTTGTGTTACATCCTTTAGTAAAGTTGCAAAAAATAGTATTTAAATCTGGTGCAGGTGATAATAAAGTCCTAATGGGCTCCAAAATATTATTATTTAACGTCCATCCCCATTGTTCAGGATTTAAATCATTATCAAGCCAACTCTGTACTTGATAATATACTCGACTTAGATGTTGACATGCAGCTGTGGCAGTAGGAGGGAGTGACGACAATTTCACTGCGGTGTTAAGTCTTGTTGACTTCGCAAATGTCATGTATCGATAGTTTTCAATGGATAATTCTGTTTTAGGGGCTCCATAGATTGCCAGAAGAATGCGTAATCCATTTTCCACAATTGCATCCTCTACTGGACTATTTTCCTGTTTAAAAACTTCCGCAAATTGATGCAACTCGTGGCGCCTCTCGAAAATTTTAGCAGAGGTTGTGTAGCAGGGAGTAATTGCATGCAGTAACAACAGATGCTTTTTACAATTTGGATACTTATTTAGGCTAGAAGAAGAGTATATTTTTGATGTTATTTTCCCTTTCCCTGGTTTAAACAAGAAAACATCCTGGTTTAAAGGAACACGTCCTATTAGAAGTACTAAGAGACCTACATCGTCCCCAACGATAATAGTGATGTTGTGTTGTGATTTCTCAAGTGCGATGCCATCTCTACTATTAAAACGTCGGCGTCGTCTCTGGCTTATTTCACAGCTATGTTGATAGATTGTAGTTTATACATTAGCATTGATATTAATCTAGTTTTGTTTCAGTGATTGGATAGGAACTTTTCTTGGCCAAGTGTCACTTGCATTGCTTCACCAAAAATGACCTCTACGGATCCTGAAATTAAAGCGCTTCGTCGAAGTTGTTCCATTGCTTTTATATTCTTGCTATTGTCACTGTATCCATCAAAGACAACCATAATGTCAGAGCCAAAGTGTTTTTGTAGATAATCAATATATCTTAATTATACACTCAAAAGTATCATCTTTTTGCCATATTACACGGTGCAGCAGGAATCCACCATCAATGACGTAAGCAACGTTATCAGCTGGTATTTCATCACACCGAGGCTCGAAGCATTTATAGAGCATTGATTTAGCAGTTTTCCGCATGCCTGCATTATCAAATAGTGCTGTAGGATAAGGACTTAACTCGTACTGCATATATTCTTTCAGGTTTTTGTCAAATTTCTTGAATAAATTGATTCTTTGAAAGAGCAGCAAAGGATCTACAGCAACGTTTACGTCATGAACTTTAATAGAGCTGCTGACTGACAAAAGCGAAATGACCCTGTCTGCATGTTAAAATTTTATTTCACTAAATTTTAGCCCAAAAATATTTTGCACTGACTGAAGTCCACCCGTAGCTAGCGATATAAGTTGATTTGTTTTTGGAAAACGATTATAAGAACTAAACCAGTCAACCAATTTTTTTACGTCTGCATTATCTCTCTTAATGCTTGAGTCTCTTGCATCAACATGCTGATCAGCGGTGTCCAAAGATACATGGCAACATTTTTCAATTGCTTCGCAGACCGAATTCATTGCATGCATGCCATAAATCCATTTGCACAGTACACTTTGTCGTGTACTTCGTCCCCTGGAGACACCTCCCTCAGATTTCATAGATTTCATTAAGGTTTGCTCTATTATCATGTCAGTCCAGGCTCCGCAGCTGAACTTGTTTGTCCGTAGAATCGTGAAAAATCCATTGGAAAATATTTCAAATTCCTGTTGGTTCATATTATTTTGTAATTCTAGCATATCTTCAAGGTAAAAATGCGCTGTCTTTGCGTACAAGAAATGCCCCGCAGAATGGAAATAAGGAAGCATTTTCTTCACAGCGTTTAGATGTCCATTCCAATTTCCTAACCTCTCAGCACGGATGAACTCTTTTGCTATACATACCATATCAATGTATTGTACCCATAATTGCGACGTGGGGCCTTGACTTTTTATTTCATTTAATCTGTCAATGAATTGTTCCCTTAATAATTTTAAAACACCGAGATTTTCGTCTACGTTTTCATACGATATTTCTCCAGTTAATATATTTTTAATGTAATTTTTGAGAATGTCTTTTTCATCATAGTCTATTTCTATTCCTTTAAAAATAATACTTAACAAGGCGCTAAGAAGTAATGTGTGATCTCTGATAGCTCGTGCAAAAGCGTTACCACTTAACATTTTATCAACGGAATTAGGAGCGTAAATAACGCTGAGAGCTTCCTTGATGCCACTTCCAGCCATTATGTATCCAATACATCCAAGAAATGATAAAAGCAGATGGAAACCTCCAAGTCTTACTACAACTTTTGACATATCTGATCCAGCTAAAGAAGCAGCAACAATTTCACGAGCTTTCATATATAGGGGCTGATCGAATGTAACTATGCAAGTTTCGTGTTTGTGCAGCCGTGCATTTTCCATGGCACAATTTAGTGTCGTATAAATTATATTGTAGTTGCTTGCCGGGTGCTGAATAAATGGCAGACAAATAATTCGAGATTGTGAGAAGTTTTTGTTATTTTGAGTAAGACACTCCATGAATCCATTCCATCTAGGGAGTCCCAGAAAACCATCGAATTTACCATAAATCCATAATAAATCAGCTATATGTATTGGCGCCGCACTTTGGTCACAATCAATTTCTTGCACTACAATTTTGCTCATTCCGGAAATATCAGGATTTTCGTACATTTGAAGTGGCACGTGTGCGACAGCAGCTAACTCTTTAGCAGGTGGCATCGTCGTAGATTTCTTTATGGCTTCTTCAGAAGCAACGGCGCTGCTTGGCGTTACTATTTTAATAAGTCCCATAATGTGAAGTGTATTGTGGCCGTCTATTGTGGAGATATTGGTATCTGCAATGTCTGCTGAATACTGAATAAGAGCATCAGTCTCGGGTGATAGAACGTCTGGTTGTGGATGGTACACAGCAGCAACTTCATACATTAATGTTTTTGTATATGACGCGCTGAATCCAAGAGTTGCCAAAATATCTAGTAGACGTTTTGAACCATATCGACGGTGAAGAAACACAGATAGGCCAAGTTAAAGGTTTGATGAAAAGGATCGTGGATGTATCGTAGCCGTATTAGTGTGGCAAATGGCGGTACACAGGTTAAATAAAGTGGTGGTAAATAGTTATTATGACATCGGGCGTTATTTTAACAATAGGTAACTTCGCGTTTCGAAACATCATATTGTATTTTAAATGTATTTACAGTTAACCGCGGCATCGGCATCACGTAATCTTTTGTATAGAGACATACTGCGTTGCCCTCCTTGCAGCATAATTTTGCCATGTTATTTAATGAATCGTTGGGTTTACAGAAAAAAACTTATGTAACCGTTTTTGTAGAGAACTCCCTGTTCTTTATTTTTTGCAATTACCCAAAAAGTCCTACGATTTACGGAAAGCGAGATATTTAAGAAAATAAGAGTTTTATGGCCTTTCACCTTAAATAACTAAAAACGCAAGCGCGATATTGATGGGGACTTTTCAGACATTGCTTCCAAAGTCAAAATAAAGATGTAAACAAAATTTAAGCTCACTTGCATTTTTTTAGCAGATGCTGCTTTTTCCGGCCTAATATGACTGGAGTATTAGACATATTTTACACTAACCCCTTTTATCATTTAAATGAGTTTTTCTCCCATAGATTTGAGTAACCATTTTCTATAAATTTGATGTTTACTGTTGATTCTAATTCTATTTTATTGTATGTAGGTAACTCTGTTAGTTTTAATATGCCTGTCGCATGTCTACTTTTTATGTAGTTTTTAGTTGTATGGGTATGTTATTGTATCTTAGATTTAAGACTTAATAATTTCATTTGATTCTTTACTTGACAAAACACATGTCACTCTGTGATCTTTTGTAAATAAATGATTTGAATTTTGAATTTTAATTTGAAAAAATTCTTTAAGCCGCATAAAATGTAATGTTAGATTTTAAGCGTTATTATCTCAAAAATCACTGATAAAAAAAGTTATATGAGATTAATGCATGATTTGAAAAGGACTCAAAAATGCAGAAATATATACTTAGTGTTGCATCAAAAAAAGAGCTAAATTTAAGTTATCTCGCTTTGGGACGTACCTGTATTGTTTAGATATTTTCAAATATTTTCTTTTGATAACTAAGCAATTTTTGCTTTACCCGCGCCCATTTATTGAGTATTAAATGCAATTTTTTAGCAATAAGTATTCTTCAGACCGACAGCTTTGTACTAAATATTCATAAACCAGGAGGTGAATCATCATAAATTAATTATATTTATTATGCGGTTAAGACTATATAAATATAACTATAATACGTAATTAGATGTCGTCAACATAATTATATTTACATGGCATGATTATATGTTGTACCCATCCAACTCTGCTCCCACAGGTCTTATTCTAAATTTTAAATATGATCCGTCGCTTTGTACTTATTTTCTGAGAAGAAGATAATTTGAAACCAGCGGATTTAATAGACCTGATGATGATTTAATGAGCTATTTTGCCTAGGGCTTATTTATTTATTGCAAATTATCTAGCCATTCTTAAGAAGCAAGACAATTTCAAAGTTATAGTCTAGATCCCTTATCAGATAATGTAAATCATCTAAGTGACTAGTAAGCAAATCCATGTCCTTAATACTAAAGCGAAGAACACCGATGCCCTCAAAGCTACTTATGACGCCAAATTTATTTTCTTTTATATCGTTCGTAAGTAAATAGGTCATGATAGAGAGCAATCATGCACTAAGATTTCTTGTAATTTTTCAGTAACCCATAATTCCGGTCTTCAATATATTTTGAGAGTTACGTCATGAGCTCACCTCAAGGTGCACCATTATAAGCAATGATTGCTCAAACGTAATATTCTCACTGGCCCACCTACTGGTGCCAGGTGCCATACTGCATGAAGCTATTCTGAATTAAGTTAGTCTCTAGACCTTGGAAAAAGGGGTTCTCCTCTGAAACATAGGATTATCGAGAGACAGTCTATGCATGCCTTTAAGTGTATTGAAAAACAGATAAGTATTTCCCAAAAACATTAATCCTACTGTCTCTCGAACTAGCAACGCCTTCCCATTTACCCCAGCATCCTCGTTGGGAAACTGACTTTAACACCATCATTAAATCCATGATAATGGCAAAACAATCGAAAAGTTGGTGTCAAAGTTGGTTTTTGGAGAGCAAGCACAGCACGTAGGTAGCCCAGCCCTTGTCTGCGATACAGGAAAGCTTTACCCTAAAGATTTACGCTGCTCACAAAATAATGGCAAAGGATGCAAAAATAAATGAAACGAGAAATAAGAAAAACGTAATAAAGATCAGAGCGATAAAGTTGGGAAAATTGAATAAACCAAGAAGGATAATGAATACGTGACTTATAAAAATGAATCCAATGTGATTTGGTGAGCTGATGATTAAAGCACTAGATATTTCTAATTTAAAAAAAAATACACACAAAAGAGTGCTGCTAGTGTTGTGCCAAATTGTCAGTTCGACCACAAGGCACTATCTACAAATGGACAAAGCCTGTGATTGTGTTAAAATCCAAACCAAGCGAGGTAAGTACCGTTTAGCTTTCCGTTTCGCTGTGCCATATAATGAGCGAGATAAATATCTGAGCCCCACATTGTGGCCTCAGGGAATACTAGTGAACCATTTTTTGAATATACAGCGCAAGGTGATGGCAAGAAATATGCAGCCACAGATCTAAATATTAATGATGACATTCAGACATATGTTAACCAGGGGGGCGAAAGGTCAGGAAGAACAAGCAAGCAAATAATGATATTTCATCAAAACGTCCGTTCAATCAGAAGTGGAAGAAGAAGTCTTTCTCATGACTTCAACAAATACTTTTGAGTTTGTTTGTCTAACTGAACACTTTCTGGCCAGTGAGGAAATTGAGTCACTCAAAGTCACAGGTTATACAAGCGCCTCGACCTACTGTAGAGTAGAACACTCTCACGGAGGCACAATGACATTGGTAAAGGATGGTGCTGCGTTTATCGAAAGAAATGATCTGGTGGATCTTTCATCTGAAATGAACTATGAAATAGCTGCTGTTGATGCTAGACAACTAAACCTTATTGTGGTTGCCATATATAGAGCGCCAGATGGAATTTTTAATGCGTTTATGTCTGGAATGAAGAATATTTAGAAATGTTATCAGCTAATTTTAAATATGTTGTAATTGTAAGCGATTTTAACATCCATTTAACAATTTGACTGACAATAGTATGTAACACGTTTTTCTTATTGAATTTAAAATGAAAGTAAAGATTTTTTTTCTAATCAATTAAAAAGGAACCTAGCCCCGGAGAGTCGTGTTACAATTGCCCGGCCCCTGTAGTGGGGTCGTTTGAGCGCCATCCGTTCTAACCAACTAAACAGAAAAAGCTCTGCTGGAGTTGTGCAGAGTGGCTAGGTCAGCTCATAAAATCGACCGGTATTTAATTTCAAACCAACAAAAAAACGAGAATATCGGCGGGCTTATTAAGTCAATAATTTATCCACCAACTTAACTTATCAAAAAACACAATCTAAAAATTTAAGGAACAATATATTTGCTACTAAGTTTTTTTTTTGAAAAAGTTAAATGGAAATGTGTTTAGTTAAATTCCACAGAATTTTAAATTACTATTAAAGCAATTAATAAAATAAACAGAGTACAATATGGAGATTGTACGGAGACCAATCCTGCTGTTAATACTTGGTTCTGTATGCCTTACGACTAAATGCACTAAATAACTAACTAAGCTAATTACACCTAGGCATGCATGCGCTAATAGCTGCACTGATTTTGAATGTAGCTATGATAATATGCCGCAATGAACGGACACAAATATTAAATCAAAAGACTCGATAAATTAATAAAAGAACAAAACTAGAATAAAACTATTGAAAGCGTGGCCGTCGCTTGATTCATATTATAAAGAGGTAAAATTCAGAGCGGTTATACCACTCGATTAATGAATGAAAAAATAAGATTATTGTGCCAACGCTGGACTTTTATTAAAAAGAGAGAAAATTCAGAGCGGTGATACCACTCGATTAATGAATGAAAAAAATAAGATTATTGTGCCAACGCTGGACTTTTATTAAAAAGAGAGAAAATTCAGAGCGGTTATGTTTGTTGATAAATGATTGAAAGGAATAAAATTATAGAAACGGTTTCAAAGCTCGACTGTCAATGATTGATTAATATTAATGAGAAAGAAAATTGAGCGATTAATGATAATAAATGTGTAAATGAGTAAATAAACTACGATACCACAAATCCGGTCGTTGAACTCTGGTGTAGGCGCCGGGCACCGATAGATACCTCAGGTACTGCCTCTCGATGGCCCCGAGGGGAAAATCTAGACGAGATCTCGATTGCTCGGTGTCGAGATTGGCTGATAAGCGCTGCGGGCAAATCTTGCTTCTCACCCACTAGGAAGAGGGTGATTCTAGCTGCAGCTAAGGGTAGCCGCCTGCTGATATGCGCGGTGGACCTCCAGGAAAAAGGTTGTAACCCTCCGGAAATAGGTGGTGGCCCTCCGGAAAAAGGTGGTGGCCCTCCGAAAAAAGCCCTGGAATAACCCAGTGCTCACTCATTAGACGAAGCCCCCTTACCTTAATAAAAACCATAGGCCCCCCCCTCGCATGAATATATTTTCTTTATAAAACAAATTCCCAAAAAAAAATTATCCATGAATTTTCAATGATCATCGGCAAAAAAAAATCCTAAGGTTCAGAAAACTTGAATATAAAAAAAATGGGTATGACCACTCCCAAAATTGAATCACAATAAAACGTTGAATCTCTACGGCTGTATTATCAGCAAACCTTCTCTTCGCCTTGAAAGGCACCTTTAGAAGAACTCTCGATTGTCAATTTGCCTTTCTCGTTCCCGAGATCAGACGCTACGTCAAATCAGCTAGTAGTGATGGGCGGAAACATGCCGAGTGGTTCGATACAAGGAATAAATCTAAGATACTAAACAACTTAGTTTCCGTTTATTATGGTTGTAAAACGACTGCGGAGGCCACAATTAATTCACCGAAATTGAATGATTCAAGAAATACCAGAGAATATTCCCTAACAAAACGATAACCTTTTAAAAATTTAACCTGGCGTTTACAAGAAATGGTACATTCCTATTACCCGGTCGAATGTTACAAAAACCACGGCCCGCCGTGTGAATATATTTTGAAGCACCAAAACCATCTAATGATCTGCGGAATGATCGGCCGGCAATTGGCGTTTGGGCGGGTTGCCAAAAGTTTATGGAGTATTCACACGGTCAGTAAAAGAAAATGGACCGACGAATCTACTGCAGCGTATTTGTGGGTTTATTAACAGAATTCTTAAAAATATAGAACGGTGTGCGGGCTGTTCTACGATAATGTAATATAAATCAAGCCAAACTATTATCAACTAAAATAAACACAGTCAAAACGTGTTTTAAATGCTAATACAATAATATATCGTTAACCTACACCTAAAATATAGTTAATTTTACATTAAGAAAAGCGGCAATTTCAAGCGAACTGTTAGCAAATCGAATCAATAAATTCAGAATTAATAAACCGTTGAGTGCAAAATACAGCATCTTTTTTCCCTAAATGCGGCATATAAATAAAATTTTAAAAATATCTAACATTGCCAAAATCGAACTGTTACAACTAATGACAATATTACAGATCTGGTTAACTCTTATGGTTTTACCCAAAAAATTTTTGGTAATACTAGATTAAATGCCTGTATCGGTAATATTTTTATTAATTTTAATGATATTTTAGATTTTAGCGGGGATATTATTAAGGCTGTATTCTCTGATCATCGGGCTTTGCAGGTGGAGGTCAAGGTTGGTGTCGTACCAGACACCAGATTGTCCACCTATATTGTACATAGGCCAATAACACAGCTTGGCATAAACAATATGTTTAATCTATTGCACCGGATGGATTGGGTCTTGTTCTCCAACTGACAAGGCTGATGAGTTTATTCGCACTATTGTTGGTGCTATGTACTCGTCGTTTTCAGAGAAAAGAAAGATGGTGAAAGTAGGCCGGCAGATCACGTGGTTTAAACTGCTAAATGACTTCTACAGAAATCAACAGTCTGCGGGGATAGCATCCCAGATAAAGCAGTTTAGAGGTAGATACAGAGAAGCAGTTTGTACAGCTAAGAAAGAGGCCAATTCGGATTTTATTCGGAGGTCATACAACCGTGTTGGAGTAGTTTGGAAGATTGTCAATGAGAGTAGAGGCGCAGCACTAAAAACTGCACCACCAGACATGTCAGCGACAGATTTCAATGATTTTTTTCCACTATTGCAGATAGAATCTTAATAGATATTCCTGATACAGACATTGATATGATGTTTTTTTTGCAACAAATGAAAGTATCTCCTCCTGTGGAGGGATTTTACTTCTTCGAGGTAACATTTATCCAGGTTCGTGATGCAGTAAAAAAATTTAAAAATAAACATAGTCTGGATATATAGGGAATAAACGTGACTTTGCTTAAGAGAATCAAAGATGCTTACATAATGCCTTTAACAAAACCCATAAACCGCTGCGTTCACGAAGGAGTCTATCCGGGCTGTTTTAAGATATCAAAAGTAAGTCCTGTTTTCCAAAAAAGGGATTAGAATGATATTAACAATTATCGTCCTATATCTCTTATTTCTGCTGTTTCGAAAAATTTTGAGCTGCTTCTGAAGGGCAAACTTTATAATTATCTGGAGTCAAACAATGTTCAATTTGACTTTTGTAGAGACAAATCTACAACACTTACCATAATGGATTTATTGGAGTATGTTATCGAGGGCTTCGAAAAGAGGGGAGCATGTGGGTCGCACAATGTGTGACCTCTCGAAAGCTTTTGATTGCATATCCCATGAAATCCTATTCAATCTCAATCTCAATCGCCTCACTACACTACACAGTTCATTTCTGAACATAGGCGTCCCTCATATGGACCATCTCTTTCTGTCTTGCGCTTCTCTTATCCAATTAAACCCTGCTGTTAATTTTATGTCGTTTATCCAGCGCATCAGTGGTCGTCCTCTATTTCGTCATACTAGGTATGGTCTCCAGTGCAAACAATCTGTTATTCCATCTCACGTCCGTACATCTGGCTATGTGTCCGGCATAGTTCCATTTTTGAGTGGCCATGGTTACGATCACATCTCTGATTTTCGTAGTGTTTCTAATCCATTCGTTGGTTTTTCTATCCCTCAACGCTATTCCCAGCATTTGTCTTTCCATGGATCTTTGGGTTACGGCCATTTTGGTCATTGTTAGTTTTGTTAATGTCCATGTTTGACATCCATAAGTTAGCACAGGAAGAATGCACTGATCGAAAAGTCTTGATCTCAATTTTATGGAGATATTCTGATTTTTTAGAATATATGCAAGTCTTCCGAACGCCGTCCATGCTAGTCTTCTTCTGCGGTATATCTCGGTGGTCTGGTTTTCCTTTCCTAGTTTCAGTTGGTACCCAAGATACGTATAGCTTTCTAGTTTTTCAATGGGTTGGTCCTTAATAGTTATTTGGGGATGTTCTTTACACATTATTTTGGTCTTATTTAAATTCATTTTTAGTCCGATCTTGCTTAGCTCTGCGTCCACTTCAAGCAGCATTTCCCGTAAGTCGTCCGGATTATCCGCAATGAGCACCACATCATCGGCAAACCTCAAGTGTGTAAGTCGTTCTACATTGATTAGTTTACCCTTCTCTTCCCACTGGACACGTCGAAATGCTACCTCAAGAGCTAAATTAAACAGCTTAGGTGATATAGTATCTCCCTGGCGGATCCCTCTATTTATGTTTATTCTATTCGTGTTCCCATGTAGTTTAATTATAGACGTTGCGTTATTATATATACTTTCTAAGAGCTGGGTATGTCTGTGATCTATACGTGCGTCCCTTAAGCTATTCATAAGTGCCAAGTGTTCTATAGAATCAAATGCCTTGTAGAAATCTATAAACGCGATGCAGATCTTAAGGTTGTAATCTGTGACTTTTTCCATAAGCAGTCTCATCGTCAGGAGATGATCGCATGTACTATAGTTCTTTCTGAATGCGGCCTACTCTACGCCTGGTAGTCGTCCAGTTTGTTTGCAATTCTGTTCGTTAATATTTTTGTGAAAAGTTTGTAGATCTAATAGGCCTGTAATTTTCTAGGTCTGATTTATCACCCTTTTTAAATAAGAGAACTACTATAGCGTTAATCCATGTATCTGGTATTTTCCCTTCTTCCAGGCATTTATTAAATAGTTCGCATAATTCTGTGATTATAGCTTCTCCTCCTTCTTTTATAAGTTCTATTGTTATGTCGTCATTTCCTGGTGCTTTGTTATTTTTCATGTCCTTTAGTGCCAGCATTATTTCGCCTTCATTTATGTCAAGCATTTCTTCTGAACCAACGTTCAAAATCTTTTGCTGAGTTGTTCGGTATATGGGATACTCATTTGTTCGGGAAGTATATAGTTCCTTGTAGAAGTTTTCCGTTATTTCCATGATTTGTTCTATGTTCCTTGTCTCTATGTTGTCTCTGTTCTTAAGACATATTTTCGACTTTCTGCCCTCAATTTTTCTTATGCATTTTAGGTTTTTATTTTCGTCTATCAACTTGAACTTCCCAGTATTCTTGAAGATCTTTTCTAATTAGCTTTCTCGTTTCTTTAGATATCTGTTTGTATTCTTGTGGTTTGTTCTCTCTTGACAGTTTATTTCTTTGGTCGATTTTTTCTCTGGCTTTTTTACTAAGCTTTTCAATCTTTACTTTTTCCTTTTTAGCTACCTTCTGAACCGCTTCTTCCAGTGATATTGTAATGTTGCTTGCTAAGACTTCCAAGCTGGGAGGGTTAATTTCATTTTTATATTCTTCAATTTTGTGTTTCAACTCGTCCTTATACACTTCTCTATTATCCTTCAATTTATTTAAGTCTATCTGTCTTGGTCTTTTCTCTTGTCTAGGAAGGTGTTGAAGGCGTGGGTCTATTTTGATTTTAGCTCTTACTAATCGATGATCGCTGGCTATTTTAAATGAATTTAGGACACTCACGTCTTTTATTACTTGTTTTCTACTGGATATGATGTAGTCAATTTCATTCTTAGTTTGTCCGTTGGGACTGACCCACGTCCATTTTCTTTGTTTCTTCTTCATAGAGAATGAATTCATTGCATATAGCTGTTTTTGGGATAAAAAGTCAAGCAACATATATCCTCGTTCATCCTTTCATCAAAGCTGAACTTACCTAAGTTCTCTTCTGAGTCATCTTGTCGTTATTAAAAAAGGTTAATTGGCGTGAACTAAGTAATGTTAGCAGCCAGTTCATGCGCAGCTATCTCACCGGTCGGCCTTACTCAGCGTGTCTGGGTAAGTGAGGTATTATCCCGGGAAATGCCCATTAGTCATGGCGTGCCCCAGGGCATCGATACTTGGACCACTCCTGTTTATCATTTATACCAATGATATCTGTACTGCCACTGACCGTAAGCTAATAATCCTTTTTGTGGACGATACCACGACGCTATGTAGTGGTAAAAGTTCGACGGACCTAGAGACCCGATGGCGGGAGTGGTCACGGAGTTGAATCATTGATTTAGTGCCACCCATCTGACTTTAAATATTAATGAAACGGAAAATATTATATTTTCTCTCAGGGATGTGGCTGATGGTATTGGGGCGGCGAATGGGGGGGGGCGAAATTTTTGGGGATACAACTTGACTCAAAGCTGATTTTTGAAAAGCATATTGATTCAGTTGCAAATAAAATCTCACGATCAATATTTCTTCTGAAGAACCTTTGTAAGACCGTGGTCGGGGGGGGGGGGGGGGGGGATCGTCATTTATAAAATTGAAAATTCTCAGTTTACCTTGCCGTTATATATGTTAGATTTAAAAGGTCTTCAATTGCGACTCTCTATTACGCTTCATTATTTTTTAACAAATTTCCTAGAGAGATAAGGACTCTGAATGGCAAGGAATTTACAGCCTCAATAAGATCTTTTCTACGTGAAAATGCTTATAACAGCATTAATGAATTTTTAATGACCACATTTAAAGTGTTTAACTTGTATGTTTTCATATTGGGTAGTAATTTTTAAGTGTCTTTCTAGGATTTCGTTGTTAAAATTTTGTATTTCAAGCTATTATGTTTTAGGTGATTTAATCTTAGAGCATTGTTTGCTTATGATGTATTTTTCTGATGATTGTAAAACTCTGTTACTAATATGAATAAAATGTACTTTGCATTACTTTACTTTACTTTACTTGAAAAATCGGAAATGGACTCTAAGAATCTTGTCTAATATTTTCATTGCACAATACTTAGAAAATATTAGGCATCTACTCCCCCATGCAACTGGATATTCCTCTGCACAATTTGATAATATTTTCGTTGAGCTTTTTATCAATGATATTGGGCATCTCATCTGCCAATCTTATATTTATTTTTAAACGTCTTTTCTCATCTGGAATCTATGACACATGTCGGCATTGTCGAGCGGAACCATCCTCAAATTAAATCTTCATCTTTTATAGCGACTAACTTTTAAGATTGTTTTATTGAGGAAGGGAAAAGACGTAAAATTATACCGCATGTCGTAAAACATACTTTGCATTAAACGTCGCAAGCGTGAAATCCAAAACATATATTATACTAATGCAATCTCTTATGTACCCCACCTAACGGATAATGTGGCAACATAAAATTATATTCTGAAATGAAACATGAAATAAAACACAAATAAATTTGATGTAATGCGAATTGTAGATGCCAACAATTAGTTTACTACAGGGTGGGACTTAAATTCAAAGAGTTTCAACATAGAGAACCGGCATTTAAGAAAGATAATAATACTTAATTAAATCAAATCAAAGTCATTAGCATCATCATCTAGCCTCTCTGTGTCCGCTGCTGGCCATAGGCCGCCCCTCTCTCTGCCCACTCCTTTCTGTCTTGAGTCGTCTGGATCACGTTGGTCGTGATTCTCTTTATATCATCTGTCCAGCGCGTTGGAGGTCTGCCCCTGCTTCGTTTGTCAGCTCGAGGTCTCCACTCCAACATCTGTGCTGTTGTTTAAACAGAGGTTAAATAGAGCCTTTATCTTCTTGAGCGAACAAGGACCTCCAATCTTAATTGCATCTGCAACCAGGCGGTCCTCTCCAGGTGCTTTGTTGTTTTTGGTCCTCCTCAAGGCAAATTCGATTTCTTCTAAAGATATATCTGGTAATTACTCGGAGCCTTCATTTATAATACCTTTTCCGGCCGATAGCATATCCGGTTCTAGGTCCACATTTACATTTTTCTGTTTTTGTTTCTTACTTTCGGTATTTCTCTTCTTCCGCTTCCTAGACATTTACGCAGCACTTTCATGGTTTTGTTGTTTTCTATAGTATGTTCAATTTCGTTTCTGTTGTAAGTTCTGATATCTCTTCTTATAGCTTTGGACACTTGCTTGTTCATTTATTTCATTTCTGCTTTGGTGACCGATTTCTGGCTTCTCGCATTACGTCTATCTTGCATCAGTTGTCTGGTGACAATCAAAGTGACTGAAATCAAATTGAACCATCAACAGCAAGATACAGAAATTGCGTAGGCTGACTCCTGTCGATAAAAATACTATAGCCGAACCTATCTTCGAGAAGAGGATTTTTGCAAGATCTTGACGATGAGACTTACCATTTTAGTACTTATAAGGCTATCAAAATAATCACAAACAACTAAGAGGAGACACACTGAAATGCAAACGCTGTCTCTAATCTGGATTACCAAAACCATGCATAACCCATACTTACCCGTTCAATTTTACAATCTCCCATGCTCAAAGAATAATTGCTTGAAATGAAATAATTCTTGACCTTATCAGCCCCTATTATAATAAAAATTTAGTTAGTAAGAAGTATGCTTGTAAATACTGGCTAAAGTGATATTAATAGCATCAACCATAAGATTTATATCCCTTGATGAGCTCCCGGACCGGAGGGAT
Source organism: Pissodes strobi (assembly GCA_016904865.1). NCBI lineage: Eukaryota > Metazoa > Arthropoda > Insecta > Coleoptera > Curculionidae > Pissodes > Pissodes strobi. The sequence continues at coordinate 168,455 of MU182777.1, forward strand.
TGCCTGCAGAGTTGCTAAAAATGGAAACACAAAACTAATCACACACTTCAGAGAATTGTTCACCAGGTACATAAATGGGGAAAAATATCAAGTAGCTGAAAAGAAGCCTGGATAACACTAATTCATAAGAACGGCGGGGCTCCTTTGTCTGGAGGACTGCCTCGCTCTGGAATGAACTTCCGAGTTACGCCTTTTCCGAAAACTACAATCTACAGAGTCCACCATCTCCTCCGCACACGCACCGCTCGATGCGTGGCATAGGATTTTCCTAGGATATAGATACATATCGATCACAGACACCATGAGCCATTTGTAGGGATAAATATTGAGGAACTTAATAGAGGAAGAGTATGGACCCCTAGAGATCGAACAACAGGCGGGGTTTCGCGCTGGCTGATCATGTATCGACCATGTTTTCACGATGGTGCAGCCTAATGAAAAAATGGTAGCAAGAAACCGTGAAATACACCTACTATTCGTGGATTTAACAAAGGCTCATGATATTGTACCGATACAAAAACTTTGGCAACTCCTAGATAAATCCTCAATAAATGCCACTGCAATAAGAGCTATCCAACAACTTTACACCCAACATCAAGAGTTAAGATAGGAACTACGCTGTCAGATATCTTCGAAGCTACAAAAGGTCTGAGACAGGGATGCTGCCTCTTCCCCACAATTTTAAAAATATATTTAAACGAGGTATTGAAGAACTGGCTGAGATCATGCAGTGGAATGGGCGTATAACTGAATGAAGACACAGCCTAATTAATAGAATAAAAGTAATACACTATTTCCGTATGCTGAGAACTTTCAATATTTGTGGTTTTATGAAATAAATTTATTTTTTTACTAAAATAATGTTGCAAATTGAACAATTATTAAAAGTAATTGAGCCAAGAGGCTCTTAGTTCAACATATTAGGATTCTCTCCAGATACAATTCCAGATTTTCTAGTTGTGTTGGCAATGCTGGTATCTTCAACCGCTGGCGCTGAAGGATCTGTTTTGAAAAACGAATTTTACTCTCAATAGAATTTTCCACATACCCTTCAGCTACTGAGGACAAACGCCATCCACCATGCCTTTTGGGGCCTAAAATATCTACTCCTTGGCTACAGGAGTCCTTCGAAAGACATGCCCGGTAAATGATGACGGCCTTTGAAAATTTAGGCATTTTGCAATTTTACTGGGCCAACTTCCTATTGTATTTTTGCGCACATCCCGGTTCGTGACCTTGTCGTGGCGCATTGCCAGGAATAAGTCATGTGACGACACTTTTCTGATCATAGTGCTTGATACTTTTGTAAAACTGTAAACAGTTGATCGACTCGTTTTCATGACTTGTAACCGGAAAATAAATGTGCGTGATACATGAGTTTTTGTGTCAGGAATATTCATTATGTGTATTTTCATTCAGCAATTAAATTCAAAGTTTTGAAATACCAACAGTTTGCTTCAAAAATATAGCTCATAAACCGCATGCATCACAAAAAAGACAAGCATCACCTTTTCAGTAAATCACGCGTCTATCAGTACACCGACGCGTAAACTTCTGGAAGGTCTTATTATATATTTCCCTGGATTTATCGGGAACTAAGGATGCACATTACCCCTTTCCAGTGGGATCGACATAGCGAATCTGAATGAATGAATGAATGATAATTTATTTATGCCAATGTACATAGTACTTACACACGTCAATAAACAATAATAAACAAGCAATAGAAACATTAAGCAAAAGTTAAAATTTCTACACATACACATATATGTCAACAGTTGTTAAAAGGTACATTTAAATTCACATTTATATATTTGAGACATCACAATTTAAAAATTCCTCCACAGAGTAGAATGCCCACTCCAGGAGAAACAATTTAACCCTGTCCTTAAAACGTTTTGGTTGTAAATGAGCAGGTATTTTATTAAAAAGTTTAATCCCCAGAAATCGGGCCCACTCTGACCTCTCCTCAATCGTCGATAGATGACAGCCAGATTTTCCTTATTTCTTGTGTTATAGTTGTGCAGCTCACAATGCGATTTATACTTATTTTCGTTCTTTTTGATATATATTAAAGTTTCAAGTATGTATACCGATGGAAGGGTCAAAATGTTATGCTGTTGGAAAGCACCCCTGCAGTCTTCTCCGAAGGACAAACACGCAATTATCCTCGCAGCTCTCCGCTGCAAGCCAAATACTCTACAAGCATGAGATGAGTGACCCCATACAATATATGCGTAAGATAAAGTAGAGTGCACAAGTGCATAGTAAGCTGTTTTTAAAGTATTTAAGGAGACACAAGCACTAAGCCCCCGCAAAGCAAAAGCCCTACTTCTCATTCTTCCACACACAAAGTCAACATGATGATCAAACTTCAATTTATTGTCAATCTGTATACCAAGAAATTTTACTTGTTCTTGGCTATCTGGTAAACGTGAGAGATCCCGCAGGGAGAATATCATGTTGTGTGTCTTATTGTTATTGAGCATAAGCTTATTAGCTCTAAACCATTCTTCAACCCTCGAGTGTGACACGCACATCATTTCCGATGCCAAATAAAGAATCTCCACTGCAGAACAAGGATGTATCGTCCGCGAAAAGAGTTAATGTACTTGTAGGATCTGTTAGAGGAAGATCATTAATATAAATAAGGAACAATAAGGGGCCCAAGATTGATCCCTGTGGAACACCCATATCCATCACTCTCTCCGCAGACAAAGCACCTCCCGCCCGAACAGCTTGAGTCCTGCCCTCCAAATAAGATTTTAATTATTGTATACTATTACTTTGTAAATTGTAAAATTGAAGTTTTGGTTAGAGAATGCTGTGCGTCACACAATCAAAGGCTTTACTAAGATCACAAAAGGTTGTTGCGTGATACTCCTGATTCTCAAATGATTCCATTATGCCCGAAACTAAATCGAGTATACCAAGCACAGTGCTCCTACCCTGCCTAAAACCAAACTGACTTGCTAAGAAAAGATTGTTTGTCTCAAAAAAATGTCAGCTATCCTAAGTGCCATGCACTTCTCCAATATTTTTGAGATAATCGGAAGTAGGGAAATAGGTCGATAGTTTGATGGTAATGCACTGTCCCCTGCCTTAAAAATCGGTGTAACAATAGCTTTTTTCAATTTACTTGGAAAAATATTAGCCCGAAATCAAAGATTTATTAGTTTAGTTAACGGAATATAGATAATACTTTTAATAATTTTAACATTAAATCCATAGATGTCAGTACTATTTTTATTAACAAGGCTATTTATAATATCCCTAACCTCTATAAAGGTTAAATCACGAAAAGCAAAACTCTCACAATGGAAACCACCCCCCTCTAGATTTTGAAATGGACTTGTATTGGTATCTTCGATGTTATTGATTAAGTTTAAGTTTAAGTTTGCAATGTTTGCCAAGTAATCACGAAACTCATCTGGCATTATTTTGTTGGTTGAAGCTTTGGTGTCAGATGTGGGTCTTGCACGAAATTTATTTATGACTTGCCACATGCTTCTGACAGGATTTTTAGACGTATTTATTAGTTTATTATTAGCAGTAACCTTGGCCTCCTTAATAGCTTTCTTGTAAGTATATCTGAAATTATTTAGCGCAAGCCGAGCAAGTTCAGACCCATTTTGTTGACAATGGTCACTTAAGAACCTCAGAGTCTCCTGCATATCTCTCAAAGTGTCATTAAACCGACTGATGCTATTGGACTGATCAGAGCGAACTAAGTAGGTTCTCTCAGGAAAAGATTGCAGGTATGCCCCTTCCAACATATTCAGAAAAATATCAAACTTTTGATCAACTGTAACATCATTCTGATCTACAAAACGCCATCACCCACCACTTATAAAAGAAAAGCAAACCCCTCTCTGTTATCGGCCTGCATACCTTTTTTTCTTCTGTCACTTTAACCTCATTACATGTAATTGTGAGCTCCACGAACTGACTATTGTGATCTGATAGAAAATAATTTAAGGTGGTAACTGAAAAAGAAACTGGGAAGAAATTTAGAAAAACATTATCCAGACAAGCATCCTGCCTTGTGTTCTCAACAACCATCTGTCGAAAGCCATTGCTTAACAAAGTATCACAAAGCAAAATGCATTCTGTCCTATTGGTGCCAAAGTGGACATTAAAATCACCAAGAAGAATGATTCTCTTATTGATACCGATTCCGGAGATCACCTCCTCAACAACCCCTAAAAATTCATGAAAGTCGCGAGCTGGCGGTCTGTAAAATGTAACTAAATATATATTAAAATCATTTACAAAAACAGCACTAATCTCTACTGACTTTTCGACACTCAAAAAAGTAACTGAATCAAGACGATTTGTTCGCACTGTAGGCACGCTAAGAGTAGCTGAGCCTCCCCCTTTATTTATAGTCCTCGCAAAGCAACTCTGCATGGTGAATCCTTCAAGGTGAAAGGAAGCCACTTCCTCGCTTGTGAGCCAGTGTTCGGTCAAGCACAACACGTCAATATCCAAATCCGCCAGAAAGGCCTCAAGCTCACTTGTTTTATTTCAGATGAAGTAAATTCAGGGTTCGGCTGCTGCTCCCTGTTTCTGTCTGTGCACCGCATTCAGTCGGCGTTGAACATTGAGAAAATGGTTGATGACAATTCCCTTTGGCCACAAAGTTGGTGCCAAAATTTCTCCTCTATTTTGATGAGGGACCATCAACTTAAATGAGCTCATGTATTTCTCCTTCTTGGCTTTCATTTTCTCACAGCTCACCCCTTTGTCAAGGTTTTTGCTTTTCAAAAACGACAATACGTCACTGGTCGTTGCTTCTGCTGTCAGCCCCGACAAAAACAGCCAAGCCACTTTACCCGCAGGTTGTATAATTTGGGTGTCCTCATTACTGGTTCCTTGAATTTTTTCTATTTTTCTAAATAGTATTAAAGAAATTACTGAAAATATTATACCCACAAAAACACACCTTGAGAGTATAGAGCTTATACAAAGTGAGTATAAAATGGAATCATTTTGCAGATTAGAAATGTCTGATCTAAAAGCTAAAATAAAGTCAATGCAAAACAAAGAAAGCAATATAGATGGAATAACTGTTAAAATACTCAAGGAAGCGTTCCAAACAATTGGTGATAAAATACTAAACTTAGTCAACACAAGTTTAGAAAAAGGTACCTTCCCATCAAAATGGAAAATGAGCACGATCGTCCCAATACCAAAAAAGACAGCTACAATACAGAGTGAGGAGTTTAGACCAATAAATATAGTTCCCCCATATGAAAAATTGCTAGAGATGTGTGTTAAAGATCAAGTAGTGGACTTTATAGAAAAAAATAAGATCATAGGTGACTACCAAGCAGGTTTTAGAAGCAAAAATTCATGTGAGACTGCTCTACAGAGTGTATTACTGGATTGGAAGAGTGCCTTGGAGGAAGGAAAAATGGTTGGTGTGGTATTTCTGGACCTCAGACGAGCCTTTGAAACAATAAATAGAAAATTGCTTTTATTCAAAATGGAAAAATATGGGTTTGGTCAAGTCATTTTAGACTGGTTTGAGGCATATCTCAGTGAACGAACACAGGTGACGAAGTATGGTGGTGTTTCAACATCATTACCATCAGTGTACGGTGTCCCGCAGGGAACAGTGTTGGGACCTGTACTTTTCATTCGGTACATTAATGACATTGTCAAAGTAATCAAAAACTGTAAAATCCAGTTATTTGCAGATGATACCATAATATATGTGAAAAGTGATAATCTAGATGAAATAACAGAAACGTTAAATAATGAACTTAGTAATTTGTTTGAATGGCTAAATAACAATTGTCTCCAACTAAATGTAACTAAAACCAAAATGATGGTTATAAAAAATAAGAGTAAAAAGCTTAGTTTTATAGATAACATTCATACTGTTAGGATTATGAGTAATACAATTATAGATAGGGTAGTTAAAATTAAGTATTTGGGTTGCATAATAGATCAACATTTAACATTCTCAGAACACTTCCAATATATTACAAATAAAATTGCAAAAAAGATAAATGTTTTAAGTCGTACATCAGAACACTTAAGTAGTTGGACTAAATTAACAGTGTACAAAACAATCATTGCACCTCATTTTTATTTTTGTTCCACATTACTGTTCCTTATGAACAACTCAGAATTAGACACTTTACAAAAGAAACAAAATAAAGCGCTAAGACTTATATTAGGATGTAGTAGATATACTAGGATAAGTGATATGCTTAATTGTACAAACCTTTTAAGTGTTAGACAAGCTATAACATATAACACTTTAGTCTTTATATATAAAATGTTACATCATATGTTACCCAAACATCTTTTGGACAACTGCAGATTTGTTAAAGATGTGCATACACATAACACTCGCTCAAGGGATAACTTTTATTTAGACAGGGTTAGTAGTAGTTTTAGTCAAAATAGTCTATTTTACACAGGTTTAAAATATTATAATGAACTGCCAAACAATATAAAGAACTGTGATACTCTGAGTAGCTTTAAAAAATCTTGTGTATTATATATAAAAGAAAATATTAAGATCTGATTCTCAATATGTATATTTGAATTGATTATATTATATGAGTAGTATATTTATTGTTACAATGTTGGTTAGGTTTGGGTAGTACTAGTGATAGTTTTCGAGTATATAGTAGATATATCAATCTGTGATAAATTATTAAGACAGTATGTACAATGTACTTCCTTCTAGGAAGTTATATTTATGTTATGTGAACTTTTTAGAAATATTGTATTTTTGCTAGCCAAGTGCTATTAATAAAGATATTATTATTATTATTATTATTATTATAATTGGTTCAGGTCTATCGTTTCTTTTATTCCCATTGACCTGTCTTCTTCGACGATTATTTACTTCCTGCCAGACGCCATCCTTGTCATTATCCAATAATACGTCAGCTTGATTTGATAGCTTTAAGTCACTTGAGCTACTTTTGGTTGATTTTGCATTTTGTTGTTCATTTGTCATTGGTGCTTTTGGGCCTTTGCTACCAGGGTCGGTGCTTTTCGTACCTAGTGCCAGAGTATCTATCTTGAGAATTTAGTATTTCGATTTGCTGGACTGATTTTTGACTTCTGTTACTAACTTCAAGGGATTCTGTAGGTTTTTTGGTCGAGTTTCCTTCTTCTTCACCCAGCAATTTTGGCGCGCTTCTATGGGTCACGTGATGTTTACATTCACACTTTTCCACCGTCTTTATCAGACTTTCCACCTTTTCACGAAGTAATTGAGCATTTTCTTCCAAGATTTTGTTCTTACTTTGCAGTTCCATCACCAATATTTTCAAGGTACTTACTTCATTGTCTTCAGATGAAGTAGATTTTTTCCGGTTAGATTTATTGGCCACATGGCTGCATTCTGCATTTCTTTGTGATGCAGCTTGTTCCAAGTACGAGGGATGGAAGTAATAACAACCCTTACTGCACTTCACATAATTAACAACTACTTTTGCACAATGATGGCATTTATATTGCCTCTTTCCAACTTTTTTGTCTGCCGCATTCACATCGACATGTTCACTTTCCGCCATCTTACTTACTTTTAAATCTCTGAACAACTTCCGCCCGACTAGTGTGCTCTCACACCTGTACAAATTGTTTATGAGGATTATTACCAAGCGAATAACAAATAAGGTAGTTTAATGGCAACCATACGAACAAGCCGGACTTAGAGCCAAGTTCGGAGTAAACGACCACCTACAGGTAATGAAGGCACTTATAGAAACATGCATCGAATATGATAAACCCTCAGTCCTGATTTTCGTTGACTATGAGAAAGCATTCGACACAATCAGTCAAAAAAGCAGATGTTACATGCTTTAGCAGAAAGTCGAATGGATTATAGATATATTAGATTAATTGAAAATATCCACAAATTACATGAATATACTGACGGACTTCTATATCAAAAGAGGCATATAACAGGGCGACGTTATGTCACCTAAACATTTTACGTCGGTTCTGGAATACATGTTTAGAAGGGTGGACTTTAGGAGTATGAGTATAAACATAAAGAGCTAGAAACTACCACCTAAGATTCGCAGACGATATTATTTTGCTGAGCGCAGTATATGACTAACCTAGTAGTGAGTGAACATATATTAATGAACGAAAATCTCGTAGAACAGGTCTACTCTAAAATATCTGGGGCAAGAAATCAATATAGGTAGGGGCAACCTGCGAAATAACCAAACGACTAGGGCTTGCATGGTCAGCCTTTGGAAAGCTCAATCATTATCCTCAGGTCGAGCATAGCGATCTGCCTGAAGAGAAAGGTGCACAATTAGTACTTCCTCAGCATTCTTACCTATGAAGCGGAAACTCTGACACTAACAAGAAAGTCTGCTGAAAATATACGAGTGGCGTAGAGAAGGATAACAAATGAGAGATTGCGCCGAATCTCTGGTGTGACCGACGCGATTGAGAGAATAACAACACTGAATTGGAACTGGGTGGGTCATGTAGCAAGACTAACCGACGGACGATGGACAAAAAGGATTCTGGAGTGGTGACCACACCAAGACGCCTTTAGAAGCGACGAGGTGGATTGACAACCGCAAAGGGATTGAGAGGAACTGGATGAGTGCAGCACAGAATCGGAGACGATGGAACACTCTAAGGGAGGCCTATGTTCAGCAGTGGACGCAGATGGGCTAATTGATGATGATTATGATGATGAATGATGGACATCTCACCTCCACGTATTTTCTAACTTAATATCATTAGATTCTAGCTCTATTTTTCTCGAGCTAAACAAATTATACTGGAAAACGTGACACGTTTCAAATCAACGAAATCGATAATAAATTGGAACTCAATCCAACATTCATAACAATACAATATTTTGTATCCATATTTATTATTTTTATGAATTGACCCAGGAATTCATTAGTTATTCGAACTATTTGAGCATGCAAAGAATAGTATAGGCATCACGGTCAGTAAGTTCTTACTGGTTTCTGACTTTATGATCCTTAAGTTAAGATTACTTACTGACTTAATAAACTATTAAACATAGCACAAACTATGGAATATGCATTATTATTACGAAAATTGTTTCTTCTCAAGAGCCAACCCAATCCTGTGGAAAGTTTGAAGCGCTACGAACATGCTTAATGCTGCTAACTACTGCAAGTGGTAATGGTGCAGTATTTTCTCCTCCTTTCATGTATATGTTACCGTACAATTTATTATTATAATAAACTGCTTTATTTATAACCCTACAAAGTGGAACCATATTAAATTCTTTTGCGGTAAAGTTAAGGATGAATATTATTTGTTTGGTTTCGCAAATTCCACCAATAAAACATTTGGTCCCACGCGCATTCACTACTTTATTTATCTGTATATGGTTTTGCAGGAAATGGTCTTTTAGTAGATAGTTTGCATTTTATGACGAGTGACTGGGGTCATAAAGTCAATAATACTTCACAAAAATGTAGACAATTTTAAATATTTCATCTCTTAGCGACAGTCATTGCTTCGGCTCAACTTTCGCTTAGCTGAAATAAAAAATAAATAATTAAAAATAAAAATGTTGATATTCTAAATTTCAGTTAAACGATATTGACCAAGGAACTTGCTTAACTTCCATATGAAGATGATATTTCTATTATTTGCTCTTCATGTGTTAGCTTTGGTTCCTATGGATTAGTTTTGGTTACTTTAGGCTAGTTGTGGTTAGTGTGGATTAGCTACATTAAATTATGAAAAGCGCCCATCGGATAAATAAATAAATAAAAATATAGGTAATTAAAATAAAAATTACGACTTTCCCTAGGAGAAGCCTTTTTTCCACGTATTTGTTTGTAGAAACTTGTAATAGTCCGATTTGGCCAGTGTAAAATATTTTTAAATTTCATTTTATATGCTGCATTTAGCACAAATGCTGTATTTTGCGGTAAGAATTCTTGAAAAGAAGTCAATACTCTTCGGTTAATTAATTCTAAATTTATTGATTCGATTTGTTGTCAATAAGCTTAAGGTCGCCGCATTTATTATTGTAAATTAATTTCATTATACATATAGGTTAATAATATATTTGTTTTAGCTTTTATATCACTGTTGTGGCCTTGAGTAGCTGTTTTCATCATCCCTTTCTCTTATGTAGCCCTCAGGCACTTTGTGACTATATATATTTTAGTTGATAAGCCAACCACAGATCGCTTAGGTTTAATCAAATCACTAAAATTGGATATTTTGTTATTAGTATAACTTTACTTAATTTATATTACATTACCGTAGAACGGCCAGCAAACCGTATATTTCATAAGTTTTAAGAACTTCTGATAAAACTTTTTGGGACCTCTGGCTCTGGCTGGTTTCAGATATTTATATTTATCTTTCCATGCGGCCTGCTGCAATTCTAGCAATATTCGGTTGGTGCTGTTGGCAGCATTGAGTAGTAGGAATGGGCTATTTCCCATAATTGCTGCTGTCGATTTAGATTTTTAAAAGTTTATCATTTCGTTTGGGAACTTTTTCTAGTATTTCTTGAACCATTTAATTTCAGCGCATTAATTGTGGCTCTCCCCGTCGTTTTACAATCATAATAAACGAGAACTAAGTCGTTTATTATCTTAGAATTATTCCTCGTATCGAATTGTGAAGCATTTCTCGGTCCCACAATTTTTTCTTCTTGATTTCACGTTCCTTTTTTTTTCTAATCTCGTGGTAGTGGAAAGGCAAATTGACTGAAACGAATTGAGAGTTCTTCTAGAAATACCCTTCGGTGAGAAGAGAAGCTTTTTGCTTTAGTGCAGTAATAGTGACTCAGCTTTGAGTATTGCATTTTACACCACCCTTCTTGGGGATATTGTGTTGGGTCTAGTTTGTGTCTTGACATGACCGATTTATCGGGATTTGAATACTGCATTAGGTAAGCTTTCCTGGATTTTTTTTTCTATTGCTTGTAGAGCACGTGGACGCCATGATGCTAAAGGCTATTTTCTCTTATTTCTAGAGGCTTTTCGAGCTCATTTACAAGACCGAGACCGTCGAAACTCTAGCCACCCTCCGTCAGCGAGGTAATTATTGCTACAGTTTTTTTGTCTAATTTAACGATTTAATTGCTTTATCTGTGTTAACCTTTTTTTGTACATTGCCCTCCATTTGCTTTGCATTCCATGTGTTATCTTATCTATTCCATTTTATCATATCTGAATTTTTATTTTAATGTGACTTTAGTTCTGATGATATGGGGAAGTTTATATTTTCTTTTAGGGGTGATTAATGCCTATCTTTTTTTTATATTCAAGTTGTCTGTACCTTAGTATTTCTTTTATTTGCTGATGGTCATAGAAAGTATATTGAAAAATTGGAGGGGGGAGATTTGTCTTATAAAGAAAATATATTTATGCAAGGGGGGCTATAGTTTTTTTCATTAAAATTAGTGGCTTCGTCTAATTTGTATTGGGTTATTACAGGGTCCTATCTCCGGGCCAATCCTATCTCCGGACCAGTTCTATCTCTGGGCTACAAGCCTTATCATCGGGCTATCGAGTCCTCGGCTAGTTTTTCCTTCGGGGCCATCGAGTAGCAGTACCTGAGTTACCTACAGGTACCCGGCGCGGCGGCGTCGCCTTCACCAGAGGTACTTCTTACCTCTACTACTGAGTGTGACGAATCGGATTTAACGGGGTATCGTACAGAAGCATTTATCTTTATTTTTAAGTATCTCCTTTTTTGTGATTAATTATAATGCATTTTGCACTATAGATTGTGCCTTAAAAGGGCCAAGTTTCAGTAAATCATTTATTTTTCTTGCCGATTAATAATTGTTTCTAATATCAAAATATAAATCAAGCATTGACAGCCAAGCTTTCAATAGTTAAATTCTAATTTTTTTCTTTTTATTCAATTTATCGGGTCAATTGATTTAATTATTATTGTGGCCGTTTATCGCTACATATTATTATTGCTACATTTAAAATTGGTGCAGCTACCAGCGCACGCATACATATATGTAATAAGCTTAGGTAAACCAAAGTGATCACTTCGGATTGTAGTGTTTAGAGCATTTAGTTGTAAGACATACAGTATCGAGTAACAACATAATTGGTCTCCGTACAATCCTCATATTATAGGTACCATTATTATTACTTACTTAATAGTCATTGACATTCCTTCGCCTGTTAGATACAACAATTTCAAAAATATTCTATAATACAAAATACCTATTTATTTATTTATTTATCTACAATATTCTTATAAATAAAATTCCTTGTCGTAGTATTGTTGCTGTGTTAGTAGCAAATAGATTGTTCCTTAAAATATATATTGTGTTTTCTTTTTATGTTAAGATTGAGTTCCTTTGTTTGATAAGCGTGCCTAGCAACCCCGTACAACACCAGCGGAGCTTTTTCAGTTTAGTTGGGAAGAACTGGTGGCGCTCTACGACTCCACGACCGGAGCCGGGCTTTGTAAACACGACTCTCCGGTGCTAGGTTTGTTTTTAATTAAAATCTTTACTTGCTAGCTTTAATAGGAAAAACGTGTTGCTAACTAAAATCGTCGACTTTTTACTAATTCATCCTCTTCTTTTATAGGCACGATATTGGGTACCACTGTGACGGGTCTAGCTTCCGTAAGATTCTATAAAACAGAGATAATGGATCGCAGGTTCTTCACTTAATTTTACTTAATTTTGCAAGACATTGGTTGAAGTTACGTTAAGAACGATAAAATCTATGATTGCAATCATCGCGCTTCTTATCGAATAGTCTTAATGTTGTCAAAATCACAACACAAAAGTAATTTTAAGTCACGAACCCAAAGCCCACCGTTACGTATACCAACGTAATCGTCAACTGAGGCAAGTGCATTTTGTCGATGAAAAATTATTTTAGATAACGAAGTATTTCCCTTTGAGTAATTCTGAAGGGAAATGATTGGTTTTTACGGATAGGATATAGGATATAGACCAATGCCCTAACTCAAACATAGAAGGAAATTCGCCCTTAAAATTCTGGTGTGCAATTCCTGTGAGGGTTATACCCTAACCTTTTATTGGAAAAGTAAGCGGCGAAGCTTTGAACGATCAGAGCATTGCTTCAATTCATCAACGAACATCATGTACTCTAGATATTTCCTGCGCATTCGCCATAACCTCTGTCGGGAATCCATTTTCATTGTTCCGCTGTGAAAGGCCGAGATGTTCCTGCGCCTGTTATCGCTTTTCGAGTGCGCGCGGTTCCATTGTGATTTTTCGGAGAGGAAGCTTACTTTCGAGTCAGCATTCCTAGGTGGATATCGATTTTAAATCTGAGTTGATCTCAGGCATCCTGATGGGATTTCACCGAAAATCACCGAAAAAATTCTCGTGTCAGCCATCTCGACTTAAAGTCTATTTCTAAATGCCTGATTGCACAGCGAAAAGGGCTGGAGCCGTCAAAGTTGTAGCGCCTTTGGTTTGTGAAAGGCGCTACAACTTGCGTCTAATTGGGCCTATACAAATAAGTTAATTGTGTTTTTACTATATTATATTTTGGAATTACTAGATGTAATTATATTGTCATTACACTAAGTTAGTTGTAAATTGTTACCATTATGCTATTATAAGGATTAATGGTACCTGATCGCTTTATGGTTAAGAATCCGGCCAATTTATACCTGTAAAAATATATTGTCACGCTAGGGGTGGTGCCAATACTATTGCGCCACTATGTCCCGCTAAGGCTGCAGGGGTGTTACCTATAAAGGGGATCTTATCCTGAAGGGGTAGGTCTAACTTCCTTCGATTAAAACGCCGTTATTCCCAACACACTAATTTATTGAACTACTACCTAAATACTAATAAATTACTCGCTCAGCTGCGGAGGTGTTTTAATGCATTAGGGGTGTTAACTTAATAGATACACAATTTATAATACTTAACTTACATCTCTCTTTCCCTCTAAAAGCAACTCTAGGATGGTCCTCGCGTCAAGTTCCCAATCCTCAACCGGTTTCGGCTCGAAACGGAGACTCTTCTACTGAACGCTTTTTGCTGTTTCGGATTTCCACTAGATTTGGATTGACTTGGGCTTCCACTTATTATCGACCCTCTGTTTACACTCCCACTTAGAACCGCGAGTTAGACTTACGCCAACTATTTTTTCACCGGACTCCCGACTTGGACTTTCGTCAACTCTCGACTTGGACTTTCGCCAACTTTCGACTTGGACTTTCGCCAACTCTCGACTACCCGTAACGGCCGTCAATACTCGAGTGTCTTCCTCTCGACTCACTCCTCTCTAGCTGCCTTCTCCTTTCCCCATTCCACTTTTCCTTCCTATCATTCATTCACGCCTTTTGCTATTGGCCACTGTTATTTTCACATTCCTTAAAATTATCTCTTTCTCTTTTTACCATATTCTCAACTATGTTTCATTTTCTAACTAACCATTCACACTTAGACGTCATTCGTTCCTCCTGCTTCCCAAAAACATCGATAACCTGTACATTCATCAATTTTCGTAACTATTGCTCCTCCCACTTACTGCGGCCATTAGTAATTCTGCCCAATATGTCAATCCGGGTTAATTACTAGCGAACTTACACTTTCTTGCTGACTCTTCCAAATAACGTTCAATGTCCCCGATCAAACTCCTTGCGTCTACTTTTCTGATGTTTACTTTTAACCTGAATACATTATTCATATAGCGGATTTCTTGTTCTATTACGCAAAAATTAAGGCAACTGATCTTTTATAGAAATTAATATTATCTTATTTAAGCCCAGATAATAAGATATGACAATATGTATATATACGTGTCAAAAATGGCGTGCATTCAGTATGCCTGTGACTGTTGTTTTGCAAACATGGAGATATTTATTCCAAGCAAGTTAAAAAGTACTTTTAAATGTTCATGATTTCTTTGTGCATCAAAATACCTTGTCTACTGTGAGACGTCTAGTTACGAGATGTTCGAATGTTACGGGAGTTGGTGAAGCTACGATTTATAGAGTTCTGAAAAGAGAAAAAGTGGAACTGTTTGTGAGCCCAAAACATCTACGTGGAGGAAGCCATCGGTTGTTGATGACACTTCCAGAAGCATAATAAGGAGACATGTGCACGCCTTTTATTTGAGTAAGGAAATACCAACGCTCGATAAAATTCCGAAAGTTGTAAATGAAGACAAGAACTTTCCGGTCATGGGAAGAGTGAAGCTTTAGAAAACTTTAAAGGAAATGAACTTTTCGTGGAAAAGTGCAACCGGAAGTTTGTACTCACTGACAACACAACGTCTAAGCTAAAAGATGTGCGAAAACTTATGAATATATCGATAACACAAATCTGTGCCGAAAACTGGACGAATGCCATAAAGCACGTCATAAAAGAGGAGCAAAAAATGTGGGATCTTGACAATATCTTGGTGGAGACAGTAGAATCTCTGCTAATTTTAGTTGGAAATTCTGACGACTCTGACCTCAGTGAGGATGATTTATAATTAAATGTTACGTATTTATTATTTAGTTTTGATTATTGTAAATACTTGATATTACACATTTTTCTAATTGAAATACAATACCAATATAAACATTAGATTTCTACTTTAAATTGGCTTGTTTATTATTTTACGTGTTGTGTTATAATGAAGGTGATGTGCTATCAGGCATTAAGAAACAGAGTATAGTTTCGTTAGTTTTAGTGCTGCAGATGCGGGAATAACTCGCTAAGCGAGGTTTTTGGGGCTTGCTTTTCCAGTCTTGGAAGTCATTATGGTCGCCGTTCTGTAGTGTACGAAGTTAGTGTACCCTCATGTTAGGACGGTTCGCCCACCCGGCTAGAACTTCTGGAACTTTGTAATCCACTCACCCGGCTGGAACTTTGTTATCCAACCACCTGGATGGAAGTTTGTAATCCATCCACCGGGCATAAGTTACTTGGACGGGACTAGACTTCGGTATAGGGATCCTGATCATTACCTCTTTCTATTTGTTGTTACTTTAAATTTAGCACCGGAATATTACTTTTGTAACGTACTTGCGCCCACATTCTTTAAGCGGCATTACGTGATCACGATCCCGCGCGGGAGTGAAAACTCAAATTCTTCTTTTTCTCTTAAGCACATAATTGGTGCCTTTTAATTTATTTATTTTTTAACTATATCTACATTGAGTTTTGGACTACCACTGATTAAATATTTTATTTAATATTCATAATGTTATTGGTATTAGATTAGGGTTTTGGACTGCCTCCAATTGTCGTTTGGTTGCGCATCCGCATAGTTTTTATTTACTATATTTATGATTCATTCTGAACAATAGATGAATAGTATTGTTTCTATGGCGTGTTTTATTTGGCTCAAACGCAGTCAGGATTGGTCCGTTTAGGAGTAAAGTAGAAGCCTTTCAGTGATTAGGTGGCATCTTTTTGGTGCTTCCTACCAGCTAGGTTTACCTTGGAGGGTTAAGGTCTTGAAGCGGGTTCAACGAATAGCGTGGAGACTTCCGATTTTGGTCTGTACCAAAATTGGTGGCACTTGACGAACCTATTCTCCGATTTATTGAGCAGCGGGCAAACTGCGCGCCCACTGTACAGCTTGCTTCAAGGCATCGCGCTCCGACCTATCGGATGAATTGTTGAAAACGAATTTCATATCTGGCCTAATCGTTGAGTGAACTTTAACAAATCTCGGTGGAACTCCTCATAGCTCCACGAGCACTTATTGTATTTCTCTTTAATTTAAATACACAGAAAGGGCATCGCAATTTTGGCGCCCAACGTGGGGCGGTACAGAAAGCTCGTCGCAGGTGGAAATCCCAAAATGAGAAAGAACTAAGACGGCACATCAACGTAAAACTGTGATAAGCTGATTTGGAGTTTGTCCATCGCCTGTGAGACATTTGCAGGAAATAAGTGCTCGGGCGCCTGGTAGAGGAGCATGAGCCGCTTCACTTAATTGAATAGTGTAGTTTAGTTAAGTATTAAGTTGTAGTTTATGATTCCTAACAAATATTTAAATAAATTTGTTTCTTAAGAAAAATTGGGCCTCTCCGTCGGTCGGCTGTACAATGAAAAATATTTGCATGGAGTTTCGAGTTAGACACCTTCAGCAGACCAACAAATCTGAAGACTATTGATAAATTTATGCTGAGCTTTTTGATGAAACTCGTTGACACACGTTTTAAAAGTTACCTTTAAGTAGTTTTATCGACAATGAAAGAAATCGTAGTGAAGTAAATTTTTATTGCCAAATCACTTACTCATACTGGTGATTGGTGTGGAGAAAACAGTTGGTTATGTTGAATAATGGTGAGGTGGGTTGAAATCACTAATACTCGAGAAGAAACCTTCAAAAATAAGTTGAAAATAGATCACTGGTCCAGTCTATGAATTGTAAAACGTTGACTTTTTACTAATTATTCGCCTTCTTTTTGGGGTTTTCCCATTGGGTACCACTGTCTCGGGTTTAGCTCCCGTAAGATGGTAAAAATTGATATGTCGAATGTGGTGCGTGCTTGTTGTTGTCTGTAAACAAGGCGTTTTTTTTTTAGTAAATAGAGCAAAAAAATAGCAAATTTCGTTCCATAGAGTAGTTTTTATCATCCTGCAAGGGAATTTATACGAGTACTACAGCTAAAAACAGGAGTATATAATGCAAAAATTAAGTTAGAAAACGAAACCCAAAAAGTGAGGTTAGGCTTGTGTTTTGTTTGTAAATTTTCCGAAAACTTTAGAAAAACTTCCAGAATCTGGCGAAGAATGTCTTCGTGTGAGTCCTGCCATAATTCTGTAACACAAATTTGGCCCTGCGACAGCTGTAGCCAAAAAAACTGTGCTGAATGTATGGATCTAACAGCTTCAGAATAGAAGGAGATGGAGCTAAAGAAGAATATAAAACTGAAATACTATTGTGTAAGTTGCTCTACAGCAAGTATTCCCAGTGCACATATTTTGGAAACACTTAAAACCCTACTCCAGAAACAATCAATGGAACTTAAAGCGCATATCAGTGAATTGAATGTAAAAGTTAGAAAACTTGAGAAATCTCAATTGAGAAATACAGTGCTGAAATGTAATTCTGTGCTTGACTGTCAAATAAATCCACCACCACCAAAAACTTCCACCGAAAATGCAAATAAAAAATCAGCGAAGAGTCCAAAGGTCAGTTCAAATAAAATCTTTCATCTGCAACCCGAGAAGCAGGTCCAGAAAGTGCCTCATAATTATATAACCCTAAGTCAAGTAAATATGGCTGTTTCATCTGCCACATGAAATATGAAAAATTCCAATGTAATTGATACAAATAACTTGGAGCTTTTGGGTGTTCCCACGGTCAATGACTAGGTTATCAACACCGAAACTACTGACTTGGTCGGAATACCATCTAAAAAGTGGTTTTACCCCAGCCAGGTTGCACTCACATGTCGGTCCTGGAATACATAAAGAAGAAAGAAGAGATTCCTACAGACTGCGATATTGTAGTAACTAAACTCCATTCTAACGGCAAATCCTCTTCGTATAAGATGGAATTGACAGTAATTACTCACCTCTATTTAAACAGGAGAACTTCTGGCCTGCCTAAGTTAAGTGCCAATATTTTATTTTTAACAACCGAGTCAACAGCAAAACAGGAAATTTTCGCCAGACCCAGGCGGATGTGGAGTCGACCTTAATCAAGACGAATGTAAATAAAATTACCAATGAACTGAGAATTCTTAACATCAATGCAAGGAGCTTAAGACTGAAGTCCGCAAACATGGAACTCTTTTTGCATAAAGAAAACTACCCACAGATACTATGTATTACCAAAGAATATTATAGTACACTATTACCGAGATATGGCTGTCCAAAGATAAAATTCCATGTTTCCACCTGAGTGGATATTCAATGGTTGCCTCTTATTGTAGAGAAGACAGCTTGGAGGTGGTGTATGTATATTTTTAATAAATAAGTTATATTGTAATGTTGATTTAAAGTTAGAATTTATGATCGAATTCATTGCAGTTAAGTTAAATATCTTTGATAGGGAAATAGTTGTGTGTTGTTTGTATCGACCCCCTAAAAATGATATAAATTTTTTTAACTCTCTTGAAGAGGGTCTCATAGACATAACTAAAATTAAGCCCTGTGCAATTATTTTATGTGGAGATTTTAATCTTAATTTATGCTATAAAAGCAGAGATACTACAAATTTTCTGAATATAGTGAACTCATATGGACTGTCTCAGTTTTCTTTTGAATATTCTCGCAATCTAATACTTTGCTAGATAATATATTTTCGAGCTCTCCATCAAATAAGGTAATTACCTTGGATGTATGTTTTTCAGATCACACAGCACAACTGGCCTCATTTCTTATTGGGTCTTCTATAGACTCATCAAATATCGAATATAAAAGAAGCATTACTCTGGAGAATATTAACTTTTTTACCCACCTGTTAGCAAAAGAGTCATTTGATCATTTTGATTGTACAAATAGAACTGACAATGTCAATGAGAAGTTTACTTGTTTTTTTTTTAATACCTTTAATGAGCTCTTTATCATTGCATTTCCACTGAGATTCGTTCATAAGTCAGAAAATAACTCTAAGAATCTTAATAAATGGGTTACTCATGAACTTGTCTCGGAAGGCATTAAATTAAGAAAATTGCATAAAAGTCTAAAACAATCTGGCAACTCTGATCTCTTGGATCAATATAGAGTGTCCGTCAAAGCCCACAAAAAAAATGTAAACATAACAAAACTGAATTATAAATCACAATTGCTTCTCGAGTCTAACAATTTGTCCATGGGGCATTATTAGGAACCACACAAACCTTAGACCTCTAGCAAATGATCCTCCAAATGTAGTTCTTTTAGTTGGCAAGCAAATAGAGGGAACTGATAATGTAGCTAATGCTTATAACAAGTTTTTTATTCACTCAGTCACTGATCTAACCAACAGTTGTCCAGTTGAAAACAATAAACTAACTCTTCAAAGTTCTGTAAAAAATGCAATTTTCCCTGCTCCTTACACAACTCATGGAGTACTGATATTATAAAATCTGTATAAAAAAAGAGGTCGAGTGGTCCAGATTCGATTCCTTGCAACTTAATACTTAAATGTGTTGATCCTTTACTACCAGTTTTAATAAAATTAATAAACTTATCCTTTGAACATCGTGTCTTCCCGGAGCCTTAAAAAAAGCATTAATTATACCAATTTATAAAGAGGGTGATAAAAATCAAATTGAAAATTATAGACCTATAGCAGTACTGTCTGTGCTGTCTAAAATATTTGAAAAGGCCTTCAAGAACCGTCTGGTTCAATTCTTAAATAAACATAAAATATTATCTAATCGACAATTTGGTTTTCGGGAAGATCTATCTACAATTGACGCTATTCTGGCTTTTGACCAAAAAATACTAGAACATTTTGACTCTAACCTTAAATCTATTGGCATTTACTACGATTTTAAAACGGCATTTGACACCATAAATCATAAAGTCCTGCTTAGGAAATTATATAGGTATGGAGTAAGGGAGCCAGCTTATGCATGGATTAAGTCATACTTGGATAATAGATTACAAGCTGTAGGTGTCAGGAGTCAGCCAGATGTAATATCAGATTGGTTAAATGTATCCATTGGTGTCCCTCAAGACAGTGTCCTTGGGCCTCTTTTAGTCCTACTATTTATTAATGACTTGTCCCTTTTCTGTGACACTTGCCACATGTCGCTCTTTGCAGATGATGCCTCTGCTATTGTCAGTGAAATTGATTTTAGCAACTGCACTTGATAGCTAATAAGTGTGTAAATGAAATTTCCAAATGGTGTGAAATGAATGGGCTGTTTCTTAACACTAAAAAAACTTTATTTATGCAATTCTGTTCTATTAGAACAAACTCAGATAGAAGCCTATTACTGAGAGAAGAGACAACAAAAACTAATTTGGTAAGTGTGGATAGTATTAGTTTTTTTGGACTCTCCATCGATTGTCATCTTTCTTGGAACAATCATGTCGATCTAGTGTGCTCTAAACTGGCATCAGAAAACTATGGAATCCTTCAGTTGAGAGATTATGTGAATAGGTCCACCCTTAAAACGTATTATTACGGTTGTGTAAATTCTCTCCTATTTTATGGGCTTCTTATATGGGGTAATTCCAATAATATTAGCAAAGTGCTTATCGCCCAAAAAAGGAGAGTAAGAAGCATGTATAGACTCACCTAGACAACTTCCTGCAAACCTGTCTTTATCCAAGAAAAAATATTGACAATCTGCAGCATGCATATGCTGGTTTGCGCTTCTTATGTTTACAAAAACCTTACCTCATTCAAAAGGTGTGAAGAAGTAAGTGCCTATCGCACCAGAATCTCAAATGACCTTTACATTCCAGCCATTAGGTTAACTCAGGTCTCTCAAGGGCCAGAGGTGCTCTCTTTAACGATTTTTAATCACTTGCCTAAGCATATCAAGGAAAGTAAATCTCTAACAACATTTAGATCAGCCCTAAGAGAGTTATTGTCCACAAAACCATATTATTCACTCCAGGAATATTTTACATCAACATTTTAAGGGATCAACTTTTGTATTGTTTTGACTATTGTTTTGTTTTATATTTAAAATATAGGCACGTTGTATAGCTAATTCTTATTAGTTTTGACACTTTTCTTGTAAAGTTTATTTTTTAGCTTTATTTTAGAAGCCATTGGAAGCTTAGCTTATCTTTTTAGTATTTAAAAATAAATAGATAAATAAATAAATAAATAAATAAATAAATAAATAAATAAATAAATAAATAAATAAATAAACTTTTATTGCCAACAAAACATTTTTCAATGAAAAGCAACGTCAATATAAGTTAATATACATGTGGGTACTAATATTTACTAGATATGACAATATAATATTTATCACCTACTGAAATTTAAAAGAATAGTACAGTTTTGCCTTTAAAAATGTTTTTATCTTGTTTTTAAAAGTTGATAAATTTTCCATCTGTCGTAGTTCAACAGGTAACGAGTTATAAGCTTTAATAGCTTGATATACTGGTCCCTTCTGGAAAAAAGTAGATCTATGTAATGGAACTGCAAGGTCACATCCACCTCTGGTTTCCATTGACATGTTTGAGTGTTGATCTATGTTTGTTTTAAATAGACCTAGATTCTTTTTGACAAAAATCACAAGCTCATAAAAATAAAGAGAGGGGACAGTTAATATGCCTAATTTCGAGAAATAGGGCTGACATGAAGTTGTAGGTGTAATACCATAGATGCATCTTACTATTCTCTTTTGGGCAACAAATATGTTTTGAGCCTTCCTAGAGGATCCCCAAAACAAAATACTGTATGTAATTATAGGCTGAATATTTGACAAATAGAAAAGTTTGACAGTCTTCACAAACAGCTGGTCTTTTAACCTGCGGATAAGTGCACACATGCTATTAAGTCTGCTTTCCATGACTAAAATTTGATGATCCTAGTTTAGTGGAGGGTCCAAATGAATCCCCAAAAACTTTATATTTTTTAGAGATGGAATCGATTTTCCATCCAACACCACATATAGCGACTCCTGTTGCTCTATATTTTGTTTCTGAAAGGCTAGCAAACCAGTTTTACTTACATTAAGCTCAAGCCCACTCTGTTCACACCATAATTTCATTTGCCCAGCCGCATTTGTACAATTTGCAGCAAGATCGCATATAGATGAATTAGCAAGAATAACGGAGGTGTCATCAGCATACTGACAGATTTTTTGCGCTGGTATGTGGTCACTAAGACCATTAACATACAAGAGGAACAGGGTAGATCCAAGGATTGACCCTTGTGGAACTCCTACTGCAGTCAGAATTGGATTCGAGAAAAAATTTTGACCCTCATAATCAAGAGCAATGGTATACTCTCGGTTTGAGAGATATGAATCTATTAGCTTTAAGCATAGACCTCTAAGTCCGCATCTCTTTAATCGATCCAGCAACAACTCGTGGTTAACAGTGTCAAAGGCCCTTGAAAGATCAAAATAGAGACCTGCCACTTTTTTATTTTGATCTATGCAATTTACAAAAAATTCTAATGTTTTAAAGATTGCTAACTGGGTTGACATTTTGGGTCTAAATCCAAACTGACACTCTGAAAAAATATTATTATTCTGAATAAAATTCATGAGCCTTGTGTAAATTGATCTTTCAAAGATCTTTGACACTGAAGGCAGCAATGAGATTGGCCTGTAATTTGAGATTAATTGGGAATTTCCTTTTTTGTAAACTGGTATGACTTTTGCTTTCTTAAGAGAATCTGGAAAAATACCAGTTTCAAAGCTTTTATTTATAATGTTGCTTAAAGGATTACTCAGAGTTTTGGAGACTTGCTTTAATAGAAAAATGGGCACATCATCTAGACCACTTGACCTTTTATTTGGTAAGTTGTTGATCAAGTTACAGATTTCATTCACTGATGTAGGAAAGAGAAAGATAGTCTGATGGCAAACATTATCTATAGAACAAAGTATATTGTTGCAGCTAGGCAAAGAAAAAAATTGCCGTGAAAAGAGGTTTGCTATTTCGTTTGGTCTGGATATAACCTGGTTTGAATCAGTTTTTATTTCACATGGTAATTTAACTTTATTTTTATTTGACTGCAAATTCAGAATATTCCAGGCTGTTTTAGACTTGTTTTGAGAGTTACTAATTTTGTTATCATGAACAGCTTTTCTAAAATTGGAAATATACTGCCTATATAATTTGCGTTCATTTCTGTAATGTTCGTATATAATAGGGGAGTTTGTCTTTTTGTACCATACATAGATGTCTTTAATATATTCAGAGTAGTTTTTAATTTCCCTATTTACCCAAGTGTTGGCATTGTTTTTTGGATAAAATTGTTGTTTCGGAAAAGAGAGTTCAAAGTTCAATCACTAGAATTTATTACATTATCCCAGGACTCCCTCTCTAAGAGACTGACGAAATATTGTATATTGTCTTGTGAAAATAAACGCTTGCTTAGCACTATTTGTGGCTCATTTTATTTAAGAGAGTTAAACTTAAAAATTTGCCCAAAATGATCAGATATGTTAGTGATGTTTGCATGATGAGAATTCTTTGTCAATATTGGTAAATATGCTATCGATCTGGCTTCCAGAGAAACGACCACACCTGGTTACTTCGTCTAGTTGTGACTCAAGCCCATAACTCGTTAACATCTGAACTACGTCATTGGCTTCCTGACTAGATCCTAAAAAATTTATGTTAAAATCTCCACAGATTATCAAATATTTGTCATTTCTGTAAATTAAATCTAATAAAGAGTGCAGACGATTAAGAAAAATGTTAATATCACCTGATGGTGATCGATAAATACAAATACAAATTAGAAGTTTACCTAAAAATTTAAATTGAGATGCACAAAATTCAAAATGCTTTTCGATTGGTAGAATACCTAAATTCAAATTACTTGGTTTAATGTCCTTTTTGCAGAAAATTGCAGTTCCTCCGCCTCTACTACATGATCTTGAAAAAGAACTACAAAGCGAGTAGTTTAGTAGACCAACTGCTTGTATGGAGTCTTCCTTGTACCAGTGTTCAGTAATGCACAGGATACCAGGTAAAATCTCATCTAATAGAACTTCAAATTCCACAATTTTGTTGTTAAGACTTTGGATATTGATATGGTACACCTTGTGCTCTATGAGATTTTGGTTGCCTAGGTTTTGCTTTCTCTCTTGTCCTGGTTGTCTAAAAAATTACGGCCCCGTACAAAGTCAAACCTTTCAAAGCCTACTCCTTTGGGCCAGAATGATTGATTATAGACAATTTCTTTTAGTTGAGGAGTCACTACAACCATGAATCGTAGTTTACCTGATTTTTCTGGTTTGGGTTGGCACTTTTTTACCTCTATGTCTTCTTGTTTGGAATTTGAGTGTTTAGCCACATATGTTTGAATATTCTCTTCAGTGACTATATTTGAGACTTTGGAAATAAATAACCATATTTTACTTGCTTTGTTAGGTGGGGCTCCAAATTGGGACTCCTCAGTGTTTGTTCTCACAAGTGGTTGTTTCTTGCGAGGATAGTAGGTTTTTTCCAGGTTTCGAGAGAGTTGCTCGGTTGGAGGTACTTGTTTTTTAGGTTTTCTTCTCGATACTGTGATAAATCCTTCATCTTCTAACGAATTTTCTAAAGGAATTTCATTATTTTCGTCGGCGCCGCCATCAGTTGCGTTTACTTTTGTTGTGTTTACATTTGAATTTAACACTGACACTACTGATAGTTCTTTATCTTCTTCTTCTCCTGGAGTTTTTTTAGTGGCAATGGAAATTGGCTGTTGCCATACAGATTTCGAGGCTGTTTGGTGCATTTGAACTACTCTGAGGTCATTTCGTAGATCGTTTGCTCTAGAATCAAATTTTATTGCGCCGCCGCCGTCGCTTCTGATGCCTTGTGTTTTGTTTTGGTTTTTTCTAGGTGATCTAACCTCTCCACCAAAAGCCTGTTGTTTTCCTTTAATATAAGATTATTTTCCTGTAGTATGGTATTTTTTTCTTTAGACTCTTGGAGCAGTTGTTGTAAAAAGTCTATTTTTACCTTTAGAACAGATTCTTCATCAGCTTTTACGATTTCGCTTTCCGGTATTCCCGCCACTTTTTGACAGCAAGCCACATGCCGGTTGTTGATGATTTTAATGTTTTTCCTTTTAGCACAGGAAACATGAAAAGCTCTTTCACAGTTTATGCAAATGCGAGTATTATACGCCTTTTTAACACAACATTTGTACGTGTTTTAAGCTTTTAATGCTCTCGCTATCACTCGGGTCGTCATCACTTGACGCCATTTTATCTGTATGTCTAAACCTATTATTTATATTTACTATTACTGACAATTCCAATACATTGTATGTAATGTTTATTTTGAAAATATATATATTTATATTTGTATTTGTAAAAACAATAGCTTCGGAGAAGATAATGAGCCGGAGATTATTTATTTAAATTTAGCTTCATTTTATAGCATTATTTAGCACTAGCTATCGAGTACTCCTAATGTTGTCAAAACATCAGGGCAGTCCCTCGTTAGACGTCTGGAGTGTTTTCAGTTTTGGTCGACGGGTGTATTATCAAGGATGGTAGGTTACACTAATTAATTTTTCGATGTATTATCGATCCTTGAGCCGCAACGACTTATTAATTACTTATTTGCCCATCACCATTACAAAATACGATTATCTTTTCATTATCATGGAATCATGGAATTCCAATATATTTTTCCGTTATATTGAACGTAAGATAATTACAATATTTTACGTAAAGTACCGCAACCAATTTAGATTGACATATAAAATGCAAGAAAAATCTTAAGTGTTGGAGTGGATAATATAATATTAAATCGTAAACCTGAACTAATAAAAATGCTAATGCATCGCCTCCAGCTTTGTTGTGGTCCTTTCACATTTTTTCTTTTTTAGAATAATGAATAACCTTAACAGGAAATGTTAAAGAATAAATAGCTCCACCATTGCCGGAGAATGATATTTTAAAAGAATAAAATAGACATAGGTATAGGGACCTACTAAATTGTAAAAAATATCTACAGAAGAGGAGACCATTGTAAGTGATTTGCTTTGTGATTATCATTTATTACTCTTTTTGCTCTAGAAAATTCAGTACTACTTGAAAAATTTAAGTAACTTCCCGGATGACTTCCAAAACAACTCCAATAATTTCAGAAACCTCCAAAATAATTGTAAGGAATTTTATGAATTTTCAAGAAATGTGACCTCTCAAATTTGAGGAGCCTAAATTATCGTCATAAAAAGGCATTTTCAACTTTTAGCTCAAGAACCAAAAAAAGGAAAGCATCGCTAAAAAAATAACACTTTTATTGAAAATAAAAAAATTTTATCCAATAACTATATTATAACCCAATCTCATCAAAATAGTTATAGAGCTTTTGACTCGCACTTTTAAGCCTTTAATTTTATTTATTATTTATATCCTCTTCAGACCCGTAGCCCACAAATGCCTGCAAATTTGATTTCATTATTATAACGCCATCTATGCGAACCTAGTGAAGCATACTTTCAAATTCAAATTCAAAAAGTACTTTATTGTTTCAAAAATATATATCTTGTGAACAAAGCATGTGTACCCAAAGACATAAATAATTGTCGAAAACATATTAAAAATAATAAAATAAGAGGGAAAACCAGTATATACACTGTAAAACACATAGCAGAATATACAAAAATAAAATAGTATAAAATACAAAAAATACAACAACAAAAAATAAATAAATAAAATATACAACATCTTCAAAGTCGTCCCGGTAGAACTCCTCCATACTATAGTATGATTTTGTTAAGTAATCTGCGACAAGTTTTCAATGAAATAACCGTTCTTAAACTAATTGGCAGATGATTAAAAACTTTACAGTTCTCATTATCTGCGGTAAAGGAAGTTGTCTCCAAAATTAAAAGAGATGTCAGAGTCAAGATCTTCTGAGCCACGAAGTGCGGGCCACCAGACTGTCCTTGAGGCGCATTTACAATAAATCTCGCAGCTTTTTCTGAACAACGAAAAGGATGTTCAAAAGGCCCCGATTATCCAGGGAATGGTATTTACCGGAGATTCGATTCAAACAGAGAAGAATAGATAGTCCTTGCTAGTCGCTGACTCAATTCTTCCCTAATCGCTCTAACAGCAAAGCACCCCGATGAAAGTTTCTTGCTTAAGGCTAGTATATGGTTTGCAGAAGAGCGAAGGGAGGAAACTTTGGAGAGATGGCAGGAGATCTGGGACCAGACAGAAGTAAGGCACAACAAATCACAAACCTATCGGCCTGGATAAAGTGTAAGCACAGAACCACGGACTATTTTCTCACTCTGGACACGGATCTTTTAGACCATACACAAATCGAATGAACAAAACAAATGATTTATGTGTATGTTGTGAGGTCGACATAGACACTCCAGAACATACCCTCTTTGTATGCCCGAGAGGGCACGTACTTAGAACAAACACAACTCTGGAAAGTGGGGTGGAGGTAAATGCATATAATATGATAAACGAGATGACTAGGTCAAAGAAAAACTGGAATATTATCTATAACATGATAAGGGAAATTATGGAAAATAAAGAGAGGGAGGAAAGAGAAAGAATTGAGGTGTAGGAAGCCTAGAAGCGACTTTATCCCCGTTAAGGGTGGTTCCTTCTTCTGTGCTGTAGGGAAAGGGTTTCAGTGGGTCGGTAAACTACGGAGTCCCTCACTAACTTAAGGCGCCAGAACATCAATGCCTTAAGGCCGTGCGTAAAAAAAAGTTTGGATTAGTTTGGGTTCTTCTTCTTCTAGTGCCTATCCGTTACCGAATGTTGGCAATCATTCTAGGAATGATAATTTTATTTGTTGCTGCTCTGAATAGTCCTGTGGTGGATGTTTCAAACCAGGTTCTTAAGTTCTTTAGCCAGGATATTCGTCTTCTTCCAATGCTTCTCTTGCCCTGCACTTTTCCCGGTAAGATGCATTTTAGTACTTTGTATTTGGTTTCGTTTCTCATGATGTGCCCCAGATATTCCAATTTTCTACGTTTTACTGTGTATATTATTTCTTTTTCTTGATTTAGTGTTTGGAGTATTCGGGTGTTTGATATTTTGTCCACCCATGATATTTTGAGGATTCTTCTATATGTCCATAACTCGAATGCCTCCAGTTTCTTTGCTGTTGCCTCCGTTAAGGTCCAAGACTCTACTCCGTATAACAAGATGGAGAATACGTAGCATCGGAGCAGTCTGACTTTTGGTTTTAAATTCAAATTATGTGTTTTGAATAATTTGGATATTTGATTGAAAGCTGTTCTTGCTTTTCCAATTCTTGTTTTTATTTCTTGGGAATGGTCCCATTGTTCATTTAGTACTGTGCCAAGATATGTGTATGTTGACACTCGTTCTACCGGTTTCTCATTGATGGTAAATTGTACTTCTCCAATTCTTTCTTTACTAATTACCATGACTTTTATTTTACTGGTGTTGACTTCTAGACCGTATTTCTTACTTACTTCAACTACCCTGTCCAATAAAAGCTGCAGTCCCTGTGCAGTGTCTGCAAATATGACGGTGTCATCGGCATATCTAAAATTGTTTATTCGTTCGCCATTTTATAGTACTCCTAGTTCCGTGTATTCTAGGGCTTCTTGGAAAATTGCCTCTGGTACATGATGAATATGAAAGGTGACAATACACATCCCTGGCATACTCCTCTTAAGATTTGCACTTCCTCTGTTTTGACATGGTTAATTCTAACGTAAGCTGATTGATTCCAGTATAAGTTCTTAATTATGCGTAGGTCTTTGCCGTCAAGTCCACTATCTTGCAGAACTTCCATCATTAATGTGTGTCGAACTTTATCAAACGCCTTTTGATAATCAGTGAAACAAGCATACATGTCACAATTCATATCCCTGCAACGCTGGAAAAACACCTGTACACTGAAAAGGCCTTCTCTTGTTCCAAGTCCCTTCATAAAACCAAACTGTGTTGGCGATATCTGTTCTTCACAGAGTTTGTACAGTCTCCGATGTATGATTTAAAAAAATAATTTTAATAAGTGACTCATAAGGCTTATTGTTCTGTGGTCACTGCACTTTTTGGCCCCCCGCTTCTTTGGGAGAACCATAAACTCCGATCTCAACCATTCTTTAGGTATTTTTCCACTGTTGTATATTTCATTGAATATGATAGATCTTTTTTGAAATCCTCATCAAAAAGTTTGATAATCTCTGACTACACCTTTTCTGGACCAGCCGCTTTTCCATCCTTGAGGGTCATTATTGCTGCCTCAGCTTCGTTTAAAAAGATGTCCGGTCCTGTTATGTCATTTGTTATTCTGTTCTTGTTGATTTTATTTGTTCGATGTCTACAATTATTTCGCCTTGTTCATTTTCCATTTTTCCTATTGATTACTTCTTGAATTTTCCTGATATTTCTTTGATCTTCTTATATACACCAAATGTGTCGTGTTTTGATTGTGCTATTTCAATCTCTTTGCACTTGTCTTTGAGTTCTTGTTCTTTTGCTTCTCTTATTTTTTTCCTAATGTGGTTTTTGATGGATCTATATCTGTTCATGCTATTACTTACTTTGGTCTTCCTTCTTTCTTCCGATAATTTCAGTATGTCTTCATTCATCCAGGGTTTCCTCTTGTCTATATTTGCTATTAGTATCTCTTTCTTTTTTGTTTTTGTGACTTTGACTATTTCCTCTATTTTTTCCTCGACTTCTGAGCTGTTTTTTACATCCAGTAGGGCGTTACTTATTAGGCTCATGGCCTGAGTTCTTACCTCTGGTTCATTGATCTTTCTTCTATCATATGTAATTGTGCTTTGTTTTACTTTCAGTTTCTTTCATTGTTCCCCAAATTCTGCTACCAATAAATTGTGATCAGAGTCTATGTCCGCTCCCGGATAAGTTTTGGCCATTTTCAGCTGTTTCTATATCTTTGATTAACCATTATGTAGTCGATTTGGTTTCGTATGATTGTACCATCATTTGGGGCTTTCCAGGTATATAATCTGCGCGGAGGCATCTCAAAAAATGTGTTCATTATGACCAAATCGTTTTCTCCTGCAAAATGATAGAGTTTTTCTCCACACGCATTTGTTACTCGAAGCCCAAGGGGTCCAATATGGTTTCCTGATCTTCCTCTTCCCACTTTTGCATTAAAGTCACCCAGCATTATTAGTAGTTCTTTTTTAGGGATTGTTCTGATGAGGGTGGTTGATTCTGTGTAAAAATTATTTATATCTTCTTCTTCATGTTCACTTGTGGGTGCATACACCTGTATGATGTTGACATGTGTTGGAATGGCTTTTATTTGGACTAGCATTATTCTTTCATTGACGGGCACAAAGTTTGTGACATTTTGTGCAATTGACTTGTGCATTATGCCTCCTAGTATATTCTATGTTCTTCAATATCACAGTAATTTGCTGTTGTTTGGGTTAGATTGGGTTAGTTTGGGTTAGTTTGTGTTCCCCCCGAAGGTGTTTCCGGTTTGTCGTACCGGCGGGGCTTGCGTGCTTTGACGAACCCCTAGGCTATGCCGGCGGTAGCCTGGCTACTGGTAGGGTCACCCATGCTGGACAGGCTAGGGGGGAGAAACCAGACTAAGAGAAACACCACCAAGGTAGCGTCTGACCCGGAGCGGGCGGCTTCAAAGGGCGAACAGGGCTCGAAGCCGAGGTGAAGGCAACCTGTCTAGGGGCGGGTACCCCGAAACAAAACCCATATAAAGCAAAAATGGAGGATACAACAAAAAATATTTTACCCCAGGCGGGTACCGGCGACGCCGGGAAATCCCGCTCCTCGAAAGAGGGCTGCCCCACGGATTCTGGGGCCAAGTAAGAAAACAACTGAAGCTAACTATTAACGCTGCCAAAAGAAAATGCTGGCGAGACCTTTGCGATGAGATAAATACAAATTGTTGGGGAGAGGGCTACAAAATCGCCACAAGGAGACTAAAGATGATTAGTGAAAACAGAGCCCTAACAATGGAAAAAGGTCTGCAAGCAGCCGGAGAACTATTCCCCGTCAGACCTATTGTCGCCTGGGAAAAAGCAGAAATAAGAGACATAGAAGCCCCTACAGTGTCCAAAGAGGAACTAGTCTACGCAAGTCACAAGCTGAAACCAAATAAAGCCCCAGGCCCGGACGGCATACCAGCTGACATCCTAAAGCTCATCTCAGAAAGATATCCTGAACCTTTCCTCAGAACCTTCGACAATATAATAAAGCAAAGTGAGATCCCTTCTTCATGGAAAGTAGCGAAACTCGTGCTGATGGAGAAACCCAGAAAAACAGTGGACGACCCTCCGAAATACAGGCCGCTGTGCCTCTTAAACACAACCGGCAAACTCCTGGAACACATAATAGTATCAAGACTCTCGGAGAACCTACGGTTAACAGAAACACTGTGTGAGCGGCAGCATGGTTTTAGAAAGGGTAGATCCGCTATATCAGCAATCCAAACGGCATTAGAAATTGCCAAAGCCGCCATTTTTAAGAGAAGTCACAGACACAGACAAATAGCAGCAATCGTCATCCTCGACGTCAAAAACGCCTTTAACTCAGCATCGTGGCAGGTGATTATAGAGGAATTGGCGAGGAGAGAGGCAGCCCCCTACCTGATAAACCTCATAAAAAGCTAGCTAACAGACA
Source organism: Pissodes strobi (assembly GCA_016904865.1). Classification (NCBI taxonomy): domain Eukaryota; kingdom Metazoa; phylum Arthropoda; class Insecta; order Coleoptera; family Curculionidae; genus Pissodes; species Pissodes strobi. The sequence goes on from MU182777.1 coordinate 200,576, forward strand.
GATCCATCGCCGTTGAAGCGGAAGGCAAAAAGAAATCGTTTGACATGTCCTGCGGCGTCCCGCAGGGCTCCGTCCTGGGCCCAACGCTGTGGAACATCATGTATAACGGACTGCTGAACTTAAATATGCCAAAAGGAGTAACCCTCATTGGATATGCGGACGATGTGGCTATGGTTGTCACAGGCAAAAACTTGACCATAGTGGAAAATAAAATAGGGATTGCAATGACACCCATAGTAGGATGGCTAACCAGAAACCACCTACAACTGGCGGAAGAAAAGACGGAAGTTATAATAATTACCTCAAAAAGGTCCGTACCTACGAGAACTTTCAATATCCTTGGAAGAGAGTCAGAATCTGCTTCAGAAGTTAAGTATCTGGGGGTCTGGCTTGACAACAAATTATCCTTCACGACGCATATCCAAAAAACGGTCAGTCGGGCGCGGTCCGCTATGACAGCACTGGCAAGAATCATGCCCAACATTGGTGGGCCAGCCCCCGGCAAGAGAAGACTACTGTGTTCAGTCGCAAACTGCATATTATTATACGCCGCTCCAGTATGGAAAGGTGCTATAAGGCACAAAAAATACAGAGGCATGCTGGAGAAAATACAGAGGCAAGCTGCCCTAAGAATCTGTAGTGCCTACTGTACGGCATCTACAGACGCCATCCTACTGATATCTGAGACACCACCAATCGATCTCCTGGTAAAGCAAGCTACCCAAATATACCAAGCACCGACTCTAGAAAAAAAAGCCGCTCGCTTAACAGCTAAGGAAATGGTAGAAGAACTTGGCAAAACAGATGGGAAAACAGCACAAAAGGTAGATGGACGTTCAAAATAAAACCAAACATTCTAGCGTGGATAAACAGAAGACACGGCGACACAGACCATTACCTGACTCAACTGCTGGCAGGGCATGGCTGCTTCCGGGACTACACCTATAACATAAATAAGACAGAGGACAATGAGTGCATATACTGCGGTGAAACTGATAATGTCGAACATACCTTTTTTTACTGCAGGCAATGGAAGACACAACGGAAGACATGTACAACACAAGTCGGTGCAATCACCCCAGACAACATAGGTGAAAAGATGATCAGTAGTATGGACAACTGGTCAATTCTAGAACAAAAGATAGAGGATGAAAACCTGCTTGCTAAGGGAGAAGAATAGAGGATGAGAATTACCAGGGGGCGAAGGTACAACAGGCTCCCACGGACAACACCCCCTCTGAAGTAATGCGAAAGCGGTTCCAGAGGCGGGAGGGCCCACTGTGGTCAAACTAGAGGAAAGAGTTTTAGCCGGTCGAAGATCCCTGGATTGGGACGTCATCCCGGCTCACCCCCAGGCAGCACTAGACCATCAGCCTGGGGCAGTCTGTCTAGCAGATTTCTTAAACCTCTAAAAAAAAAAAAAGGTTAGTTTGTGTTAGTTTCGGTTAGGTCCAAGGTATCCCAGGAAGGAGGCCTCCACCAAAGAGCAAACTTGTGAGATTACGTCTGAGTCCTACTATATGTGTCTTGAGCTCAGATTCAAACACAGGCAATTGCAATCGCAATAATGGTCAAGTCATCAATCATGGCTTGCTTCAGCCGCTCATTCTCTATGACCTGCCATAAAATTGAGGTATCATCAGCAAAAAGGGTGAAGTGTCCAGAGATGTTTAATTGAGCAAGGTCATTAATATACCTTGATCGAATCATCGATGTCGCCATAAATGTTTGGTCACATTGTTGGTAATTTTTCAAAAAATTTCAAGATGCATGTTTGTAGATAATAATACAAAAAATAACTGAACATTTAAGAAAATAATAAGATAAGTTAAACAAAACTCTAAAAAGATATTGATGATTTTTGATGAAAAAAATATTTAGTAACCAAAAGTTATAAGTGCAAGTTTATGAAATAATATCTGTCTGTAACGACACGTAAAGATTGCTTCGGGTAAATGACGATCCTTTGCCTTGGTAACCTCCAGAGGTGGCAGAAGTACTCTCCCTGGTCTGCCAGGAGTAATTCTTTTTGGGGGGATTCATAATTATTATCTTCAAAATGTGTAGGTGTATTAGTAGCTGTTCTGGTAACATTTTTTTATCAAGCATTCCGCTATTTTCATTTTGAAAGCCGTTAGTTAAATCCAAGATATCGTTTTTCCTTATTTTTAAACCTTGACAGTCATTTCTATACTGAATCCATGAATTAACAGGCGGAAATCCATAAACTAATCAAATATTCGTTATTAGTTTTATGATAACTTCGATAACAAGCAATATTCACTTTGGGTTAGTTGGGTTTAATCGACCCATATTCTCATTGCAAGATTTTATTTCTATGCACTTTCGACCAGGTCTTGATTATCTTCCATACTGACACAAAGGTTCAACAGAATGAGTTGTAGATGCAATGGTTATTGCCTTATGATATCATCCATCCAATGTATAAGCATTGCCTTTTCATCTTTGCAAATGCTTGCCATTATTGAACCCCTCCCCAGATTTTCCATTACAGGATCTTTGAGAAATCCAACTTTTTTAAATCCATATGACATAGTTATCTTTGTACCAGAAATAACCAGAGTTACCAGTAGTAACACTAGTGAATTACCTATCGAAATAGATTTTTGTTCCCAGTGGACAAGGGTAACTCACTAAGACGCAATGCAGCCCTGTCACCTGCCCCGAAATTTCCCTTTTCTGTATCACGGGAGAAATGTATAGTTTTTCCCTGATTCGAAATCCAGAATTAGTGTCCACAAGGTGGACATAATTTTTGAGACGTGTTGGATTTGTTTGGGTTAGTTTTTGGTACGTATTTTCTAATACCAACGTATCCAGAAAAAATGGTTTTCTATTCATCGATGCTAACATTTGCTCATCCTGGAAGCTTTAGTAAAGCATTTCCAAACGCTTCAATGTGGTCTTACTTTCCAGAGTTTGTGGTTTGATTTTCTTCATCTGTAATGTGCAAATTTCTGGCTTAATGCAGATAGTTTCTGATTTGACAATATGCATTTCTGCTTAAAGAATCTGAGAGGTATGCTAAATGACGCTGACCAGTGAATCCAAATTCTTGGAAAACGCAAAGTACCCATTAGTAGGGAAACTCCTACAAAGTTCTGGATTTCGTTTTGAAAATGGACGTTTGTAACTTCAGCCACTTTTCTAAAAAAAGGTTCATCATAAAACTGTCAAAGGTAATCAGTTGGGCTAAAATTTGCTGGGTGTGTAAATTTCCTGGCATAGTATTAAGCTCTGGGAAATCAGATGCCAAATCAAATCCTTCTGTTATTTCCAGCTAATTCCTAAGGCAAGTTCTTACAAGTGGCTTTATTTCTGGTGGTGTATCTCTGTTTCAGTTGTAGCATTATCTGTTTCCTGCTCGGTTTCTAGTATACTCTGATCCTTTTGTGTTAGCAATAATTATTCTAATTGGCAAACTGACCTTTTTGAGCACTTTCTGCTTATTTGGCCATATAATTTCACTAAATGCACTACCATCACTTTTATCCCGCTTGGAAATAGATCTTTGAGAATCTTTTTGCAGGTGAATTTTGGATTACTGTGGCTTTCAGGATCCTGAGAAGGGTTCCAGTCATCTAAGTATCATAAAAATTACTATTTTCTGGTAACTGCTCATCTGTGTAACGAATCCTTTTAATCTAAAAAAAAATAAAACAAAAATAAAACCAAGATCTATAGATGCAACGCAACGTCAACACTTTTATTCACCGGGTACGAAGGATTGGCCGAACATACACAAATGCGTACAAATAATTTTATGAGCATTTCTTCAAAAAACTATGTTTATATTTGCTGTTTTGTGACTTTTTATAAACTTATTAGAGTTGATGAAAACATCTGTTTCTAAGGAATTTAAAAATATAAATTAAAAACCTCGAACCGGTCGGTTTCCTTTTGAATACTGTGCTTGTTGAGGCCATGGTAAACATACTGCCGGCCGAGTCTAACCTTTCGCAATTTTAGGAGGAGATGTAATAAGTTTAAAATTCAATGCATATGATGCTACCTTCGGGCAATTCAAAATTTCACAGAAAAAAAGTTAAATTATGTAGACAAATGTGTGTCAGAGATAGATTTTTTTTAGGAACTAACTAACCCACACAAAGTAAACTGTTATTAACAACTCGCTTCTCATTTAGTCGTTGCTGCTTCAAGTTACATATTTGCATCTTTCCATTTCAACATACAGATAGTTATAGTACAGACAAGTACAATCTAATTATGAAATTATTGTTGAATGGTGTAAAACCTGCATTAATTATCCCACATTTAATATTTGCATCTTAATGACAATCTAGACAAAAACCAAATAGATATTATCGCTTAAAACATATTTGAAGAAAAATAACTATCAGTCTGATACCTATTTTGTATGCAATTATAATTAACTTTACTAGTAACTTATAATTAATTGTTGTTATTATCCTTCGATTTAGCCATGACTGTTACTTACAATAGTGAGATTGCCAATCTTAAGATAAGCATCAATAATATTGAAAAGTATACTTACTTAATCATAATAAACTAATTATTATCAGATTTAAACATTGGACTTAGGTTATGATAATTTTCGAACGAATATATAAACATCGACCAATCTGCATAAGATCTTAATAGTATTGTATATAAGTAAACTTTTGGAGAAACTGATGTTTTAAAAAGCTGACTGGTTTTCGGTATTTGAATTTTATGATCATTAACCTACTTGAGCTCCAAAAAGAACAACTAACGACAAAATTATACTATTCTTTCTATGGCCAATATTCTTGATGCTCATATGACTAGGAGGTGGCCGGAATTCTTCACATTTGGGTTTAACCGATCAGGAATCGCTGCAATGGTAAAGCATATAGTTTCTTCTCATTTATGAATCGTTACATTTTTAATTGTAACGCTGTAAATGTTCCTAATTACAATAGTGCGATTTTCTTCATTTGCTGGTCGAATTGTGCTATCGATACTCTCGCTACCATACTTCTCGCGAACTTACTTCCTGTGTACCAACCTGCTCGATAGGTACATCCGTTTGGAGCGCCACTTGACAGATGTGGTATATATTCTATAGAGACGAGCAGACCGTTTGTCGTATCGGAATTTATCGTTGCTATTTTTGACCTTCAGATCTAACTATGGCCTGATGGTGTCGTTGCAGTATTTGGCAAATTAAGTAGAATGTCTATTTTCTAAAATTATTGGCTATATTGTCATTAAACGTTGTTTGATGAATTAGTGTGGTGACCCTTTATTTTTTAAAGGAATGTTGGACACGAGTGTTTCTATTTAAGATGGCTAAAATTATTTAATGTCAAGCAAAATTTGATGACTTCAACCTATACAGAAAAGTTAAGGAAATGACAGACACAGGTAACAGAAAAACAATTAATGTACTTACCGATAATCAAAGACGAGTTATAGTAGATAAGATATAGATTAAACACACCTTGGAAGAGTACATTAAAGAGCTGTTTGATGACATCAGAGCGGAGCCACCAACCATCAAGAACACTGATGGTCCTCCAATCCTAGAGGTGGAAGTACAATCGGCGCTGAAGAATGCAAAGGACCGGAAAGCAACGAGCCCTGATGGAATTCCTGCTGAAATACTAAAACTAATGGAAGGAGATAACCTAAAGTGGTTAGCAAGAGTATTTAATAAAATATATGATAAGGGCCACATACCCGTAGAATGGCTGAAATCGGAATTTATTGTCCTTCCCAAAAAACCAAATGCTAGAAAATATAATGAGTTTCGTACTATAAGCTTGATGAGTCATCTGTTAAAGATATTTTTGAAAATAATCCACAACCGAATATTTAAACTTTGTAAAGAACAGATATCTCAGTCCCAGTTCGGCTTCAGAAGCGCCGTAGGAACCAGGGAAGCTCTTTTTTCGGTCCAAGTATTGTTTCAGCGATGCAGGGATGTCAACTGTGATGTGTATGCATGTTTTGTCGATTACACAAAAGCGCTTGACCAAGTACGACACACCAAAATGATGGAAGTCTTGAAAAAAACTGGCCTGGATGGAAAATATATCAAGATCATCCGAAATCTCTATTGGAACCAGGTGGCTTGTGTCAGGATAGACGGAGACAGAACATAATACATGAAAATACTAAGAGGTGTAAGACAAGGATGCATACTGCACCCAGTCATCTTCAATTTATACTCTGAATATATCTTTAGAGAGGCGCTGCAAGATATTGAGGTAGGAATACTACTGAATGGGGAACGGTTAAACAACATACGGTATGCAGATGACACTGTTATTTTCGCAGATATCCTTGCTACGTTGCAGCTTCTGTTGGACAGAATCACAGCTTTCAGCCAACAGTATGGGCTGGAAATAGACAAGAGTAAAACGAAGTTTATGATAATAAGTAAAAACCAAGACAACCGTATAAACTTATCAGCAGATGAAACTCCTCTGGAAAGTTTAGTTACGTATACAAACACACATTAATGATGAGTGGAACCACTCTATTGAGATCAGAAAAGACAAGAACCGCATTTCTCAAAATGAAAAAAGTCTTCACAAGCCACGATATACAGCTAACCACGAAAATACGTTTACTTCGGTGCTACGTGTTTTCAATACTATTTTATGGAGTCGAATTGTGGTCGTTTACGGAGGCTTTCTCCAAGAAACTTGAGGCATTTGAAATGTGGCTGTACCGGAGAATTAAAAAAATACCTTGGACGGACCGGGTTACCAATGCAAAAGTGCTGAGAAGGATGGGCAAGGAAAGAGGAGTCCTCAATATGGTTATGGCACGAAAGTTACACTATTATCTAGGACATGTAATGCGTAAGGAGAGCCGATACAAACTTTTGCAAAATATTCTACAAGGCAAAGTGTATGGAACTAGGGGATCAGGCAGACGACGAATATCGTGGCTGAAAAACTTGAGAGCTTGGTTCATCCAGACAACAGCTCAGCCATTCCGAGCTGCAGTCAATAAAGTGCGAATAGCCAATATGATAGCCAACTTCCGGAATGGATAGGCACTACAAGAAGAAGAAAATTATTTATCATTTAACTAGGGTCCTTCTCTGATATAGAATTCCTTCCGTGATATAGCATTTCCTCCTTTTGATGCTATCAGTTAGCTATACAGCAGCCTTTTTGTCAGCCACATGGTGGAGACGTACTTCACATGAGACGCCAGTGTCTACAGCTCTACCAGATACAAGTAAAATCGATTATAATTTATTTAAGGGCCTTAATTCTCGATATAGTCGTAATATATCATATCAATGAATTTACAATTAAACGACTATAATAGGTCGCTGACGAAAGGTCAGTCAGCCTCTGGATTCTGGGGGAGGCAACAGTTGGACAAAACAGAAAACACAATTAAGAACTCAAAAATCTGCAAACCAACAACAATTTATCGTGGCAACATATTGTCACGAGTAGCTTAGGGGGTAGCGTGATTTCCACATCCCTTCAACAAATTATCCCATAACATTTCTCAAAAATTTATGAACCATCAAGAAATTTCAAAATTCTAACCTGAGAATATATATTATGATATCGTTCGGATATAGGAGTTGCGGTAGACTTAGCGATACGGACTTAACATATTCATTTATTATATTCATATTATTCAGTTGCTTTTTCGGCAGCGTGATCTAGTTTAAGTTTAGAAATATCTAGCATACAAACTCTTAGAAATATCAGAAAACAGGTAGCAAGCCACAACAAATGCATAGTTTGACGTCTTCTAGATTGCACTTCAGTTTTTTTTTTATTTCCGTAAGACCAATCATTTAAAATTAATTATGTTGTGAAATCTAGAGTAGAAACGAATGTGTCGATGAAGTAACCGTTAGCCATAAAAAATTATTGGTAGCTGGTTTCTTAATTAATTCGTTAAACTATACGGTTAAAACTAATAAATAAGACGACACATTATTTATTCGTAATATAATTTCTTCAGTATTTAAAATGGCTTTTTATGTTAGCATGTGGATAAATCTCTTTATTTAAAATCGGGAACAGATGTTTTGAAATTTTCCTCAGTAATTCCTTAATTATGAAAGATGGATATAGGCAATGCCTAATTAATGATCAGTAAAATTCATCTTCCTAGATTTTTGTAATAATTTATTATGAGGTAAATGTTAGAACTTGTATCTATTTATCAAGTAATACTATTTAATATTAAGAAGCTGCTACATGTAGATTTATGTGTTTAAGCAAGAGATTGATAGTAGCAGCATGTTTTAGCCAAAAACTCTACGACGGGTGAATATTATTTTATATTTTCTTAAAATGTTTATTTTAAGTTTTTTTGTCTATAGATGGGGCTGTTCTATTCGATTTCAAAATTAATGATATTTTGCTTTAATTTTTTTAACCCTTAACCCACCATGTGAGATTTTTTTTCACATACACCCATGTGGTGTCTGACAGACTACTCACTTTGCAAACAGCAAAACAACAATTTTTTTTAAATTTATTTGTGTTTTAAGAACACAGGAGTAACAAATGTACCTATTTGCTACAATATAAATCTAAAAATTATATGTTTCATCTGTTAGTGTCAAAAAAAAATAATAATACAAAATTACTAGCTAATTATATGAACAGAGTTTCAGCTTTTTTTAAATTTTAAATTTTTTTTTGTATCTTTGACTTTTTTAGTGCTAAGTTGTTCAGAAAGGATTGTTTTAATATACATAACTCAAAAATAACATTAAACATGAACAATTTTTTTTCAGCAAGAGCTAAAAATCCCTTTTGTTTATACATGTGTTACATAATAGTGTCGAGCATTGTAAGTAAATTGCCTTTCTACACTGTACACATAATGCCACTAGATATCATCATCACTAAACCACTGTAGAAGTATCCTTGATTTTTTTTTATCACCAAAACAAAATCTTTTCGACGGACCGGCCATATAACCTCATGCAATTTAAATCACACAAATCACCATGTATAGTCTGACAGACTACGTCTCATACGTTTCCTCTGATAATTTGTTTAAAAAAAATCATAAAATAATGCCTAGTGGCCCAATTGAAGCAAGATTAGATGGTGTGACAAGTTCGGGGGCGATCTCACTGAGGATATATAGCGCGATTAGTTTATTGGGAAGTCTGTGAGACGCCACATGGTGGGTTAAGGGCTAAGGCGAATTGGGAACAAGTGCAAGAAAAGTTGCATCAACTCTGGGATGAAATGGAACCTGTAGAAGAACCAGCCGAGAAGAACACAGAAGTCATCACAGAGGACGATGTTATTGAAGAAATCGACAAAGATAACGATTCAGAACACGATTCTGGCGATTTAGAATAGGAAGGTCCACCCGCAAACGTCTCAAGAGCTCCAAATTTTGTTGGAAAAGATGACGCTATAACATGGAGGCAATATTGTGCAAGGAAAACATGGAGAACTTGTTACGGTAATTTTAACAATTCCGTAACATCAGGTTTTTCCGAGTTTGCTTGTATTTGTTTTTAATTTGAAATAATAAATTTTCATCTTCAACCTATTTTGAATTACTGTCTGAATTGACCTGGCAGCAACAGTGTGGAAAATTCCGCATTAAATAGTACGAAAATATTAATAAATACTGAATTTTTATGTTGCCCATCAAGTTCATTTAAAACTAATTTTTGTCTTTTACATATACCAGTCGATAATTATCTCGTTAATATAAAATGAAAATTAATATTATGGGTTGAATCTACGTAAATACAGCAGTGTAATATATGATTTAAAATTGATAAATAATTTCAAATATCCAGTTCAGATTTTATGGTTAACTGCTGCTGCTTCTTAGATGTGGGTTTCGCGCATGCGCATTTGCCCAGTTCACAATGTATAAACTCGCAGAACCGCCCTGTTAAGGGCATCTGACATTCGTCATGGTCCACCTTTTTAATTACTTTACTTTTTAACAATAACACTTTTCAACGTCTCATTTTCATCCGTAATCACTTTGATTCTATGTAATAGATGCAGATAGGAGGTGTTAGTAAGACAATTCACGACAAAGGACAAAACTCTTCTCTCTCCCGGGCAACAGAGGAGCATTACACATCCCGAAAGTTGCCTCGGATAAGGTTCCCTGGGGAAGAAGAAAGAGATAGATTAAATATTTTAAACTATAAACTATAAAATTTTTGAATCATAAATTTACTTTGTTATGAGTCAGATAATTCATTAGTACCACAATAATATTATTATTAACGTTTGCTAACACAGTGTTCACTGACAAAGGGCTAGGGCAACCTATACTGATTAGATCTTGATAGAGATCACCTTCCATAATTGGACAATTAAATAAAATGTGCTCCAGATCTGCCACACCCGTATTACATTCACAATACGGGTGTTCCAGAAGACCAATTCTGAACATATGTGCTGGATATAAACCGTGACCTGTTCTCATTCTGATGATTGTTGTAAGATGTCTTCTATCAACGTAGTCAATGTTCTTATACCATGGTATCTTAGGAAATTCCCACTCAATTGATGCATACCATCTTCCTTTGTTTTGTGTGGACGCACTCCATACAGACCTCCATGCATTACTCATTTCTTCTTTAATGACTGGAAACAGATCATATTTATCCAATTTAATGGTCAAAGGAATTCTTAAAATTCGTCCGACATTAGCAAGTTTGTCAGCAATTTCATTTCCGTGAATGCCAGAGTGACTCGGAATCCATGAAAGTAAAATGTCGAAACCGTGTTTGTTCGCATCCAATAAATACTGTTTGGTCAAGCAACTAATATGATCCAATTTTGGAGAGATTATTGTCTTATTAATTTTTTGAATGGCACTTAAAGAATCAGTGAAAATTACAGCCTTTCTAATATCTTTTTCCATACATAGGGTACAGGCTCTATTAATAGCAATTATTTCCGCAGAACAAATCTGTGTTAATCCAGGAAGCCTTTGTGAAAATCGAAAATCCAAAGAAGGACAAAAAACCCCATATCCAACTGATTTAGTCTTGGAATCTTTGGATGCATCAGTAAATATCCAAGTGTGGTCAGGTACCATGGTGTACGTCTTTTCCAGAAAGATTTTGTTACTAAAAGATTCAGATTTCTTAATGTTAAAATTTATAATTCTAATTGTAGACAGCTGCGCCAAAAAATCAAACCTATAGCATGGCATTAAGGCATGGGTTTCCAAAACCTTAATGTATTTATGGAGTTTTTTATATGCTTGAGTAAGATACGGCACACTTTTATTCCTCCAATAGTTATTTTTTTGATTATCAATACAATCAGAAAGCATCCTAACCTGTCGAATTATTGGGTTCATTTCAATAGTGAGATTTTTAAGAATAAATTTTTGCGCTTGTATTGTCCTTCTAACTTCCAGTGATAATTCGCTACATTCTGCCAGGAGAACGTTAGTGGGAGTAGTTCTCATATATCCCGTTATTATCCTACATGCTTCGAATTGAAGGTTATCCAATTTCTCACTCAGAGCTTTAGAAATTGGTTGAAATATCAACGCCGCATACTCCATATGTGATCGGACAATGCCCTTGTAAATATGTAGAAGAGTCAGGGGATCCGCCCCCCACCAAACTCTAGTCACTGCTCTCATAACTTGTATACCTTTTTTTGCCTTTACTTATATATCAGAAATTTGTTTGTGCCACTTAAGATTGTTATTAATTGTGACACCCAAATATTTGGTTTCTTTAACCCAAGGAATCACTGAGTTTGCATACAAGATTGAGTCCAGTCTTGCCATTGAATGTCCGGGTCTAAAAAGTATACTTTTAGATTTTTCTGAAGACAAAGTGAAATTGTGATCACTTAACCAACCATGTAAGGAATGTAAAGCTTCATTCATTTGATTAATGAGATATGTGATATCCTTTCCTGTAATTAGTAACAGTAAATCATCTGCATATTGGAGAATTGATATCTGCTCTGAAAGTACATTATGTAAATCTTTTGTGTAAATATTAAATAACAGTGGACTTAGCGGAGACCCTTGAGCAAGCCCTGTATATGACAATACAAGCCCATGAATATCAAACTTTTTATCCCTAATAAATAAATTCTTTTGAACTTGTAAAGCATAAATAAGATTGCAAATCTCAGGAGAGACGCCCATTGCTACTATCTTTCTATACAGCGATTGGATAATCACTCTATCATATGCTGACGATACATCTAAAAAAATTGCCAAAGTATGTTCATTATTGGAAAAGCCACACTGTATTTTCGTTGTTAGGCATGCCCGACAATCTAAACAACCCTTTCCAAACCTAAAGCCAATTTGAGTGTCAGGAAGAATCCTTTTATGTTCAATTTCCCAATCTAAACGATTTTTTATCATAATTTCTAGAATTTTTGCAGGACATGAGGTGAGAGCTATGGGTCTGTAACTATTTGGATTATTTTTATCTTTATTTTGCTTCAACAGTGGATGAATGAGAGTAGATTTCCATTCCTCTGGAATAGTACCTCCCCTTAAACACTCATTATAAATGTATAGAAGTGATAATTTGGCTCGCAAAGGTAAGTGTTTAAGCATGGAATATGAAATTTGATCTAAACCAGTAGCCGAATCTTTCCTATTATTAAGCGCACTTTCTAGTTCCATAATGGTAAAAAGCTTTGTATTACCGCTAAGTGCTTCTAATGTAAAATTGGGATTCAGTTGGCAAGAAGATAAATTTTGTAGAATTGCCTCAGCCACCTCCATCGAGGGTAGAGTTGAGTTTCTTGGGGATGATTGAGCATTTGAAAATTTTCGTATGATTTTCCAAATCACTGCCAAAGAAGAATACCTGTTCAGAGTAGAACAAAATGTTCTAAAGCTCGAACGTTTCTTTTGATTGAAATATTTTCTAGTCTCTGCAATGACCCTTTTAGTTTCCAGATATTGCTCTAAAGTTGGTGTATATTTCAGATTGTTAATGAGGAATCTTCTCCGTTTAAGTTGTTCATTGTACTCATCATCCCACCACGGGGGTGAAGGTTTACTGCTTTTTTTAAATTTCATGGGTTTTGGACAGGATTGATCAGCCGCCATGTTAATTATGTTTTGAAATTCCTGGTATGTTATGTTAGAACTATCAGCAAATGATATTAACACTTTGTCATAATAACTGCTCCAATCCATTTTTTTAAGCGATCTTTTGACATTAGGGTTTGTTGGCGGATGATACATATTCTTTTTATATTTTAGAACAATCGGAAAATGGTCACTATTGCCACAATCTGTCAAAATTTCCCATGTACATTTTGTAACCAATTCCAGACTGACCAAGGACAAATCCACAGCCGACACATTAGAGCAAACAGATGTTAACCTAGTAGGTCCACCATCATTCAATACAAAGATATTAAGAAGGTCAAGTGAATCATTAATCATTCTTCCATTCTGATTCGGGATTGTACTACCCCATGTTGGATGATTGGCGTTAAAGTCACCAACAATTATTTTTGGTTCTGGTATAGACTTAATCAATCGAGACCACTGAGCACCATCTATATAGACAGCTGGAGGACTATAACAATTAGCTATGAATATGTTATACTCAAGAATTTTAACTACTTGAACTTGTATGTTAGGTGACAAATAGTCAGTATTAATGTGAATTTTTTGAAAATCTACATTAGCTCTAATAAAAAGAGCGATGCCACCCTTCCCATCAGGCCGGTCTTGTCTGTCAGAAATATATCTTGGAAAAATAGAAGTCAGTGTAGGATTTAACCAAGTTTCACTTAATGCAATTACATCCGGATAATGTTCTTTGATAAAAATGTGTAAGTTAGTTCTATTAGCACTCAAACTTCTGATATTCCACTGAAATATTGAAAACTCCCCACCCTGCATTACAAGCCACTTTGAGAAGAATTCCCAAATGTAGCAATATACTTAATCAGACTCTTAGCAAATCTATCTACCACAGTTCTCTGTACATCCGTCAATTGATGAACATGTTCTCCGAACCCTAAAGATTCCAAAACCTATTTTATGTTTTTATCCTTATAATTAATTTGTTCAAGAGGGGTGTCCGGTATAACTAAAGGTGAAATTGGTACATTTGGGGAAATTGGAGTAAATTGATATCTCAACAAAGTAGGAGAGAGACAAGCTTCATGCTCTTCTCTACTGTAACTGGATTGAGGTGATGATGCTCTGACCTTTTGTCATTTGTAGGAGGTTACTCTACTAAATGAAGGCATTTGAGTACTATTGTACAGATCTCTCGCTCTTTGAATCCTGTTGTCATTCGATGGAATGAAATTACTAACACCTACTCCCTTATTAGGGCTTAACTCTGGGAACTCCCTTGTGTCTATTATGCGACCTACTTTTTTAACTTTAGGAACCATCTGTTCAGCTTCATAAAAAGTAATTGAATTGAGAGACATATAAAATCTAATTTGTTTTTGCCTAATGAATTCTGGGCATTTTTGATCTGTGGACAGATGACTTAAACTATCACAATGATAACAACATTGAGGAGTTGAGCATTCACCCTCATGTACCTTGGTAGACCTCTGACATTTTTGTTTGCTTCTGCATTGATTTTTGACATGTCCAAAAAGTAGACAATTAAAACACTGTGTCACCCTCATGATATAAGGTTCCACCCTCATATCCAAACCAAAGATATTAATACTTGGAGGAAGAATTTTACCTTCAAAAGTAAATAGACAAGTACCAGTTGGTATGTATTCCGTCATGTTATCACCATTATCGCCACTGACTCGTCTATTGAATCTCATTATGTCCATGACTGCAACTGCGCATTCACTGTTTTGTTTGATATCATCTATAGATAATTGCTTATATATGCCTCTAACTATCCCTCTGCAGGAAACATTAACATTAGGAATGAATATTTCATAGTCCTTATCCAAAAGAAATTTATTATTCAGAAAAGAATTCGCGGCTTCTGGTGAATCGAACTCAATAGTTACTCTGTTCCTCCCCTTACGAAGTGGACCTTTTTTGTGCGAAATGTCTGCACTAAATAAATCTCTAGCTATAGCCATTGGGTGATAATTACCAATGTTATTATCATTTTTCCCATGAACTGTTACCGTAAAAGGCCCAATACTGTTAGGTTTATATTTATTTTGTTTTTTTACGAATTGATTCAGTATTGTGGGGGGACACCAGGGACCCCCCAGCTTTTTCGTCCATTAGAGACGGCCAATTGGTGAGATTATTGGCTACAAAACTGTTGTACTAATCGATTTATTCTAGTATTGACCTAAGTTCAGGAAGAGAAAGGTTTTTACTCACAAAGGATGGGTTAGTATTTGATTTTTTTGTGCACCACTTTTCTCACAACCACGCTGTTTCGCAGCTAGCCGAAGAAAAAAACATTTTATGGTTAAAGATCGCTCGCTTCGTACTTCGTACGGTGGAAAAAATTGGAATATTTGTGACGACTGCGTGTCAGTGAAATTTTTTTTTCGAGATGTGATTCTGATGGAAGGTGAGACTCGATTTTGAATCTTGTCTTGTACCGGGTACCAGTGTGGGAGGTTGTGAGGTAGGGCTTGATTTATTTTATTGTTATTATTTATAACAACTTCCCTTATGTGACGGTCTACTATTATCTCCATTGTTTTCAAAATAAAACTAGAGATAGTAATTGGGCAATATATTTTCGCCTGAGTGTAGGCCGCTTTCGCTGATTTGAATTATACGAAAAACTGAAATCTCAATACTTATAAAGTCAGATATTTATAAAGCTTTCCATTGTGTTTTTGAACTCAGGATAATCTTTATAAACTTCCTTAAAAACCCCATTTTTAAGCTAATAAACTCAAAAATAGGTATATCATCGTCAGTCATCATAGAAATAATTCTTCCTAGGAATAGTAATATGATTAGTATTTTTCCTACCTAGCGTCAAAATAAATTATACCTTAAAATATCAGTTCTATAGTCAAAGGTATCGTTTCAGAACTAATACCTAAGGTTGTCTGAAAGTGTATCATTATTAATTTTTAGTGGTATTTATTTTTATTTTAAGTCTTTCTGGTTGAAGTTATTTTTTCTAAAAATTTTGATGTCTATTAATTCAAGCAGAAGTTAAACAAATTTCAGGTTGAAGGGCATATTTATTAAATCTTAAATCATCGCTTATCACTGCAATATAATTATTACGAATTAAAATATATAACTTATGTTAAAACTAATAATCGACGCTACTGGTGTTGTCGTTGAACTAATACTAATAAATAATTCTCAGTCGATGCTTTGCATGCAACCTTTGAGATTTTTTACGGTCCTTTCACATTTTTTCCATTTTTCCTCGTTATAAATGTTGAACTTTTATATCGAGTAGTTTAGATAACATTCCTTAGAATGTTATAATGCGATGATGTAGATAAACTATGTATATACTTAGCAGAAGCATTATAAAGCACTTTAATTACTCTTTAACAACCATTTTGTTAATATCTAGTGTGCTAAAAATTTAAGGCATAGAATCCAACATTACGGCATTCACAAATTAAAAATATTCTGAATGCTTTGGGAAGTAGCTCAGTAATTGTGATATTCCATGTTCTCGTAAGTATAGTCTTACAAAAAAATGTAAGCAAATTACCTGGATAAAAGGCTAATAAAAAAAGTAAATTTGAAAAGTTTTTGCTAATGAAAACTGTCTAATAACTTTAAAGGAATAAATTAATGAATTTGATACTTACATACTTTACGTGTCCGGATTAGACCTTGATCATCCAATGTTTAGCGGCGTTTATCGCCTTGTCGTTTGCCAGAATTAAGTCCTGCTGTGTGCATGTTTCCTTCATCTCTGGGCAGGTCAGAAGGTGCAGTGTGTTCTGCACTGCGCCACAGCTTCATAAAACGATCTCTCCATCCCTCAGCATGCCCCATTTATCCATATTAGCTCGGCATCTCGAGATGCCAGATCGCAGACGGTTGAGGGTCCTCCATTCGCTATATGGGAGGTCATGTCCAGTCACCAGTCTCTCCCTTGGCTCTATAAGAGCATTATGTGCTTCCGTTCTCCACTTACTGATCCTTTCCCTTTCCTGTGGTCCTCCAAGGGCCGCCGCGCGTCTTAGGAAACTATGGCGGGATCTGAGTTGCTGTCCAGGTGGCTGGCAACCATATAGTGAGTGTCGGGGGTCCGATTTTTGTTTTGTTTTTTGAGCAGCCACCGCTACTTCTCTCCCAATGTGATGCAGGGCAATACCAGCAAAGGTATATAGCTGATTGATAGGCGTTGGTTGTAAACATCCAGTCACAATACGCCTTTGGTGTTGAGGTATTGCTGTTTAAAGGTAAGGGTACGATTCAGGGTGACTCGAAGATAATTTGGATTCGCACAGTGTTGGAGCTGTTGATCTGTCCACTTGACATTTAGTTCTCGTTTAGCTTGCTTGCGCTGGAATGCGCAGAGCTGTGTCTTAGCCGGTTTGGGTCTTAGATGGTTGTCTATGTTGGGGTTTGGAACCTTCGGCAACATGCACTAGATGGTTGTGTTGGATACCCTTTGGTGAAATATCTTGAAGTCGTTGGAATTAAACTTCACACTTGGAGAACTTTTACTTTTATTTCATTAATAAATAATTACAACTTAATGAAGATAATAAATGAGTTTACTAGTGAGACTATAGGATGCGCTAGTGTGTAGACTAATTTAGGCTAGAGTGTGCTTGTGCAAACAAATCAAAGCTATTTATATGAAACTAACTTGGTTAGTGATAACATGATAATTACGTGCGTAGCTAGTTTGGATACATCTAGATATAATCGGTTATTTCGGGTTAGAACTGGACATAACAATAAAGAAAGGAATTGATAATGCAATACAAGTGCATCATGATGATATATTGGGTGGCTCTAACAGTTGTTGTCGTAGTAAACTGCAAGTTGTTCGAGGGCTCGCGTGAGCTTTGCCTCGACTCTCTCATAGCTCGTTCCTTAACGGCGACTGCCGTATTGTCTGCGTAAATGAACTGCTTCGCCCCTTCAGGGATCGGTTGGCCGTTGGTATTCCGGTAATCATTTTCTCCTCTATGTGTTATGTGAGGTTTAGGATTTGCCCACAACAGGATTTTCCTGGCCTGAAACCAGCTTCTTCTCGGATTAGTTTGTCATCTATAGTGGTAGAGATCCTGTTTAGCAGCATGCGTTCGAACAGTTTGAGAGCATGGCACAGCAGTGAGACCGCTCTAAAGTTCTTGGGGTTGTTTGTTTCTTTCCCAGGTTTAAGCAGAGCGACAGACAACACGTGCTTGTCTCCAGTATTTGGGTATGGTAGTGGTAGCTATGCAGGTCAAGCAGCCATTGAAGTGCGGCTGTTTCGAAATTTTGTATTTGTTCCATTCTCAGTTCATCTACACCTGCAACGCGGTTGACTATGATAGAAATTATTGGTTTCTTCGTTTTCTACACGGCGTATGCGTTCTTTCGAGTTTCGGGTTGTGCTTTTTCCGTTGAGTAACAGCTGAATAGCCCCTTGGTTTGTCGTTACCTCGACGTAGCTCTGAGGAGGAGCAGTAGGGTCACCGCTGAGATTTTTAAAGGGCCGCCATGCTCGCCTGGTTTTCCGCTGCATATCAATATCTTCGACCAGCCTACACCTTTTCTCGCGTCTTGCCTCTGCGATAGTAGCCATGAGTTCTTCACCGGCGGCGATGGTCTCTTCCGAGAAAGGTTCATCAGAAAGCAATCGCTAATATTGTTCCAGTAGTGGCTCGTCTTGTTGCCTGATGCCGGGGATATATTCCGTCCTGCTGCTTCTCGGATTATGTTATCTGAATGTTTTCTTTACCATGTCGATGAAGGTTTTCTAATTGCCTGGTTATGGGGTATGGTTTTCTATGCTGCTATCAAGTTGATCTTTCAACTTCTGCCAATCAGCTTTTTTGAAATTAAAACGGCGCTTGAATGGCGCAATCTCGGATTTCACCAAGGCTTCAGCGCGACATATGATCGGTCGTGGAATGGGACTGCCAACCTCCTTTCTGTACTAGCCAGCAACTTTGACTGACACAAATATATTATCGGGGTTTCAACCTCGTCTCCATCGTCTGCTGTTGAAGGACGCCGGGAGCTTGGGATCATGTATGAGGACGAGGTCTTTATTTTCGGCCCACTGCTCCAGCTCCTCTCTATTTTGGTTGGGGGAGTTGTAGCCCCACATTGTGTTATGGCAGTTGAAATCTCCAATAACAATATTGACGTGATGGTTGTTGAAGTTAGCAGGATCTTGGAACTCATATTTGACATTAGGAAGCTTGTAGACAGATGTGATGCTTAGGCGAATTGTTGTTACAGTCAGAATCTTAATGTCGTTGTTTTCTGACAGCCCCACAGATTTGATGTCCACTCCGAGCCTGGTAAAGATGGCGCTGCCATATTGGTCGGGCGGTCTTTCCACCAGCAGCTGCATTCCTTGTATCTTGGGTCTACGACTAGTTCTGTCCCTGTGAGTTTCCTGAATTACGAGCATATCGCATTTGGTTGTTCTGCACAAGTCTGTAGTAAGATTCACTGCAGTCTACGTGGAGGCTTCTCTCTTGTTCCCAATGAATTTAATTAAAACGAATTAAATTAAATCAAAATTTAAAAAGAGTTTGAATTTTTTAAAACTAACTAAAAACCAAGGAAAGAGTATTACGATAGTTATTATACAAACACGAGTAGAAAAAAAATACGTGGCCAAATCTGTACTAGACTTGACACAAGTCGATTTTGGTTTGTTTTGGGACAAATAAATAATATATAACTTTGAACATATTTTTAAATATTCTCAAAGCAAAATATTGAACAAAAAAAATCACGCATCTCACACCTTACGCAAGCATCCTATGTATTGAAAATGCCTGACACAATTTTTAATTTAAAAAACTTATGATTTACATCTGTCACGAGTAGTCAAATAGGTAATAAAAATATTGCATTTTAATCTTTACTGTCTAAATTTCGTTTATAGATAAATATTATAATTAAACCTAGTAAACAAGAATTTGAAAACATTGATAAATAGCGAAACTGTAAAATTTGACATTTTTGACAGACTATGTCAGTAATTCGACGGTGTTTTGACAAAAGGGCGTAAGCGACAAAATTAGCCAAATTGAGATATTTATGTGAAATTTAACCTGACGGTATTCCACATCGATACCACAAAAAGAATTAACTGCCGAAAATCCCAATTGCAAAATATTTAGTTTTTAAATATTGTAAGCGACAAACGTTCCCGCCTAAATCTCGTTTCAAGGTTAGTAACCGCCAGACCGTCCATAAGAGAACACGTGTTTTATTCCGGGAGCTTCTAAAGGGCAAAAATTTTAAGGTAAGTCAGATATTTTGGTTTAAAAGGATACAATTGCACGTATAGAATCTCATTTTAATATTGAATTTTATTAAACACTAATATTTCTTTAATAATTTCGCTAAAACGTGCAATGTCGCTTACGCCCTTTCGATACAGTGGCATTGAGAAGCGTAAGTGCCATTTCCCCATGCAATTTAAATGGGCTAAATATTGCTATTTATTACAATAATACAATAAACGCTGTTCTATTATATAATAAAAAAGTGTTTTTAAATACATATTCTATATTATTACATTCACGCCATTAAGTTTTTTTTTAAATGGATTATGAAAAAATTAACTTAAAATTTCGTTTCAAAATGTCGCTTACGCCTAATGTTTTTTAGGACGTCTCGTAGGCGACAACTTGTTAATTTGGTCCTACAAAAAGAATCAAAGGAAGTCAATTCGGAAATTTTAGCCTTGGAAAGCGATACTGTGTCAAAATGGGAAAATAGGACGGTTAACACTCAACTTTCTGAAGCTCTATTACATGATGTTATTTTTGATAATAATGTCATGTCAGAATCTGAAAACTGTGACTTATTAGAGCTGCAGTATAAACCAGAAAGCAACAATACAGCTGATATAAGTAATTTATTGAGTTTTTCACCTAAAATTTTAATTCCACAAGTTCCAGAAGATAAAGGCTGTAATGAACGTAATAATAGAACCACGAATATAAACCAAAAGCTAGTTGATTATAGTAGTAGTGACTCAGAAGCCAATATTCTTCAGAAGTCGGAGGAGAAAGATCGCAACACTACAGAAGAAGCCAGTGATAATGCAGTTGAAGCAATATCAGAAAATTTTCAAACGGATGAAGAAAGTGACACCAGTACTGAAGAAAACAATTATAAAATCAGTAGAAAGGTTGAAGACGAATCTACTGAATCTACTTCCAGCTCCGAAAATGAATCTCTCTTATTTTTTAGAGGTAAAAGACAGAAGAAGTTGGAAAGTGCCAAAGAAAGAAACAAAAAGAGGCGACTAATGGGAGAATCGTACATGTCATATAAAAATATCGAAAAGGAAAAGAAACAAGTTTTGCCGAATCCATGTTTTGAAAAAAGGTGCAATAATAAGTGCAATACTTTTAAAGAAGACAAAAGGAAAGAATTATTCAGAGCATTTTGGGCTCTAAAATCTAATACTGAAAAACACTCTTTTATTAATGGCTGTGTAAATATAGTGGCTGTGAAGCGAAAGAGGACGACTTCCACCCATTCGAAGAGGGCTTACATACCAATATTTCCTTATGTCCGGAAAATGCCAGCAAAGAGTATGTCTACAGTTTCTTTTAAGAGCCCTAAATATTACCCAAAAATATGTAAGAAACTCTTTAGAAGGAAAGATTAAAGCAAACAATGATTTAAGAGGGTGTCATAAACCGAAACATTCCATATCTTCTGAACAAATGGATGAATTTAAATTATTTATTGAGAATTTACCAGCAGTGCCATCTCATTATTGTCGAGGCTCTTCAAAAAAGTTGTATCTTGCAGCAGAGATTAAGACTTTTACTAATTTATATAGAATGTATACCGAAACTGTCAAAGAAAAAAATAAAAATCCAATCAGTGTGACTTGTTTTAGAAAATATCTAAAGCGTGATTACAATATTGGAATTCACGTTCCAAAAAAAGACAAATGTGCAAAATGTGAGCGATTCCAAAACATACCAAAAGAGATGGCAACAGAGAAAGATAATACCGAATACCTTCATCACCAAAAAGAAAGAAACGAAGCAAAGATTGCATTTCTTAATGACCAAAATTATTCTACTCAAGAAAAATTCTTGGTTGCATCTTTCGATCTTCAGAAAGTATTAAGTACTCAAGAAAATACGCCGTATATAACTTTACAATTTATGAGAGCAAGTCTCAAAATGGCTATTGCTATTTATGAGGAGAAAGAGATGGAAAAAGGGGAGTTATAGAAATTTGTAGCCATCTGTATAACTATCTGAGCTATGTAGATGTGACCGAAGAATATGAACGTATATCATTCTATTGTGACAACTGCCCAGGGCAGAATAAGAATAAGTTTATTTTGGCAATGCTTGCATATTTTTTGGAAAACGCTAAGAACATTAAAGAAATTTACTTGACATACTTGGTTGCTGGACACACTTACATGCCAGTGGACAGCTGCATGCTGTAATTGAAAAATATGCAAGCAAAATAAACGTTCAAGCACCCTCCGAATGGCCAACTATTATCAGAAATGCCAGAAGAAAACCTAACCCTTACGAAGTCACTGTTTGTAATAAATCTGCATTTAAAGATTGGAAAACTATTGCCCCCAAAAAACTGAGAAGCAGAGAAGGATGTGAAGTTAAATTTCTAGACATCAAGAGGGTTAAAATGACAAAATCCGGATTACCTTTGATTGAAGTTAAAAAAACATACGACACAGATGAATCTCCTGAACTAGTAGAACTAAGTACACGCGGATTGAAAGAAATTCCATGTGCTTATCCATCTGACCCCCCTATAAATAAGAAAAGGCTGGACAATCTTTTAGATTTGTGTAAAAAGTTAATTATAAAAAAGAATATCACTCCGAATACTTTAGTTTAAGTTCCAATGCTAATGTACCTGATGTCCTAAACGAAAGTGATATTGAAGAATTGTAAAATTTTTATTTTTTTTTAGAACTAATGTTTTGTATATTAAACTTGTTGTATTGAAGATTTAAAATCATCTAGCAACAAAAATAGTTAGATATTCTAGTTCTATGCTTAAAAGATATATTTTTGTAAGAAGTTTTTAATTTCATTTTTAATTTTTTGCAAGTTATAATTTTTGTTTGTATTTATTAGTTACTTGTTTGCGTCTTATATTTAGATAGGCATAAGTCAGAAACGTTACAAAAATGAAATAACGCGTATATTACTTCTTTATTTCTAATAAATATAGCTTTTGTTACCTTTGAAATTGCAGCTGTCTTCCTAAAGAGTGAGTGCAATTTGTGTGTTTTTATTTATGGAATAGTAAATAAATATTTTCTTTTTTTGTTTTTTATGTTTGTGTATTTGATAATTTGAAAATTTTAAACATTTAAAAATAATATTGTGTTTTCTTTCGATAGAACTTTTTTTAATTTATTATTGGGTTTTAAATCAGTGGAATAAGCGACAGATAATTTACTGGGTAGTGGAACAAGGAAAACGTAAGGGAGTTGTAACCGCCATTTTCTTCCTATTTTTACGAAATGGTAAAGGCGTAAGTGCACAAAAAAAAAAGAGGTAAGTATATTTTTGGTAAATAGGATATTTTTTGAAAGGCGTAAGCGACAAACATGGGAATATTTTTATGGATTATAACTTATGTGTAATAATTTTTACTACAAACAATTACCTTAAGATATCGAAATGATTTAGACAAAAAACGCCCAAAAAGAATGAAAATATAAAGGTAAAACATGTTTTTTGCATCTAGTGCATGAACAGGTTCAAGCCGCTTACGCCCTTTTGTCAAAACACCATCGAATTATTTTTCTTTTATTTTCCCTAATCTAATTCTAAGATTTCATTCAAATCGGTTCATTATTAGCAAAACTGTCAAATTTGACATTTTTGGCAGATATTCTCACAAAAAATATTTTTCTTTTAATTTCCCTAATCTAGTTCTAAACTTTCATTCAAGTCGGTTCATAAATAACGAAACTGTCAAATTTGACATTTGTGACAGACATACATACATTGTCAAAAAAATATTTGCCTTTCATTTTCCCTAATCCAATCTGAAAGTTTATTAAAATCGGTTAATAAATATCAAAATTGTCAAATTTGACATTTTTGACAGATAGGTACTACGTCAAAAAATATTTCCCTTTTATTTTCCCTAATCTAGTTCGTTTCATAAATAGCAAAACTGTCAAATTTGACATTTTTAACAGATACTATGATAAAAAAAAATTTTAAATAAATAATTTCATAGAATAATTATTTTTTAATTTTTTCCAGTCCAATTAAATAATTTTATTCAAATCGGTTCATAAATAACGAAACAGTCAAATTTAACATTTTTGACAGATACTGCATATGTCAAAACTTATTTTTCTTTTATTTTCCCTAATCTAATTATTATAAAAAAATATTTGCCTTTTATTTTCCCTATAATCTAATTCGGTCCATAAATAGCGAAACTGTCAAATTTGACATTTTAAAATGTTAAAAAAATATTTTTGAAATTTTTGCTAGTACAATTAAATAATTTCTTAAAATTATAATTTTTTTAATTTTCCTTGTCCAATTCAGATAGGTTCATAAAATAACGAAACAGTCAAATTTAACATTTTTGACAGGTACTACATATGTCACAACTTATTTTTCTCTTATTTTCCCTAATCTAATTATAAAATTTCATTTAAATCAGTTCATAAATAGCAAAACTGTCAAATTGGACATTTTTGACAGATACTCTGTTAAAAATATTTTTCTAAAATCGACATATTTTGAGAATCACCCTGTATCTTTTTGAAAGTTTATTTACATCGGTTAATAAATAACGAAACTGTAAAATTTGACATTTTTAACAGATAGGTACTAAGTACGTCATTTTATCTTCTCTAATCTAATTCGGTTCATAAATAGCAAAACTGTATAATTTTACATTTTTTACATTTATTTTTCCTAGTCCACATAAAATTTCACTCAAATCTGTTCCTAAATAGCGAAACTGTCAAATTTCAAATTTTTTACAGATACTATGTCATAAAATCGACATATTTAGAGAATCACCCTGTATCTTCTAATCGAGCGTCTAATAAGTAATAAAAATATTGCATTTTAATCTTTACGGTCTAAATTTAGATTTAAATCACAGTATAAAATATCACTAACTTACCTTATTCAACAATATTATTCGAAAATTTAGAATAACCCACAACACACCGTCGGCGTCGGCGTCGTCAAAGTATCCGTTACGTCTTATCACAGGCAAGATATTCTATTTATCACAAGCAAGATATTTTATTTACTGAGCGTTAACCGCGCCGATTCAGCGTCGGAATTTCATTATGTCGAGGTCACGAAATCCAATATTATCCGTATGCGCTGGTCGAGGTCACGACATGTTTATTAAGTTTCCATAAAAGTGATCCCAATAGCATTTTCAATACTAATAAAACATTTGACAATTGACTACTAAACAAGAATAATGTCTGGTCTAAAATTTATATAAAAAAATAAAGATAAATGCACTTTAACTATATGCTATTGATTTAGAAAATACTCTTAAATATAGCATAATTACCCACTTCAGAGTGGATATGGTGATTTTAATACTGCAATTAAATATGTGTATTGGCTCTATTTGTAACTAATTATTACTATTAATGTGGATGTGCCCGAACAGGCTATCCTGTCATTAAACGTGTCAATTACATTTTATTTATTGGTGTATTTTGAAATGCCTATATATCGTGTCTAATTAAAAATCAAATAATTTTTTTTAGGAGACGCCACATAAATCAGACAAATACTACTTTTCATTATATAGCCAGTCATATATCAAATCAACGGTGTGACGTAAATGTTGCACCGATCGTAAAAACATAAAATATGTTTATGACCACATTTTATTTAATCATTCCTTGGATTCAAGCATATCGATGCTATTTTGTGGATTAATAATGTATTTTATAAAGAGATATGAAGAAAAGCATATTTAATATTCTTTCGCATTACTTATATTCAATAATCCAAATAAATAATAATACTAGGGATAAGTAGTACACTGCTTTTATATGTTTCAAAATAATTTATTGAGATATTTTTCTCTACATATGTTTCGGCTTGATGAGGCCTTTATCAAGAGTAGCTGTGTACTAAAATCTAAAATTGTTATAGCCTACTAAACCGCCTGACGGTATTTTGTTTTTATTGTACTGTCAATTATGCAGGTGTTTAAAGAGCAGGTCAGTTGGTCGTTCGTATTTAAAACGTCTGTCTTTTGTGACTTTTGGATTTCTAGTTACTCCAAAAGGTTAAGCCTTTTGCTTTTTGTTTCCGTGTGTAAATGTTTGATATTATTCGTATCTATAAAATGGTTATTTTCTATACAATGTTTTGCTAAGCCAGAGTTTTTAATATCATGTAAAATCGATTTTTTGTGTTCTTTAATCCTAATATTTAAGTTTCGACCAGTTTGTCCTACGTATACAGCTTCACAGTTCACACAATTTATTTTGTAAACACCAGATTTAGATTGTTTGTCAATTTTGTCTTTATTGTTTTATTAGTCCTCTCCCTAGATTATTCTTATTAACCTGAATTGGTTTACAGCCAAATTTGTTTAATTTTTTGAAACTTTATCTGTAATTTTCGGAATATAATTGATAAATTTAATTCTAATTCTAATGTAGGGTTATAAAATTGTTCAGTTAAAATGTTCTTCTGTTTTGTCTTTATTAATTTGTCAATCAAAGCTATCTTATAACCGTTATTAATTGCAATCTGTTTGATCATGGATACTTCTTTTTGGAAATTCGCCGAGTCTAGGGGAAAGCTGAAAAGTCTATGGATGAGACTATTGGTTAGAGTCTTTATGAATTATTGCATCTGTTGTTGCTGGTATCCTATATATATCAAATTTAAGCGAATCTCTTGTCTTTGTAATCTTTATGTCCAAAAAGTATAAAATTTTGCTAGATTCTTTTTCCATGGTAAATTGAATTCTATTGTTTAGGGAATTTAAAAACGTTAAAAAGGTATCTAAGTTTCTGTTGGTTCCTGTAAAGATGCAAAATATATCATCCACATATCTACTCCCAAGAAAATATATATTTCTGATTAATGAAGATGAATGGTGTTGAATAAATGTTGTTCAAAATCAGCCATAAAAATCTCGGCAAATAAAGGTGATATTAATTTGTTTGAATGTTTCATAATTATTATTCTGGAAATAATTTTGATTTATACATGTACGAATTATAGATTTAAGATCGCTTTTTTCTTTCACTAAATTATCAGAGTGACCTATTTTTCCATTAATAATACGTGAAAGTTCGTTTAAAGGTATGGAGCTAAACAGACTCTTCACATCATGGGATACCAATATTGCATTATTTGGAATTTTAAGTTTTTAACTTTATCAATGAAATCAAAGGAGTTTTTAAGTGCATACTTAGAATCGAATTTATTGAATTTTGATAAAATATTCGTAACGAATTGACTTAATTTGTAACATGGATTCACATATGATGCTACTGGTCTCATTGGGATATTATCCTTATGTATTTTAGGTAAGCCGTAAAAAAGGGATGGATTCATTAATTTGAGAAAAATTTGTGAGTTTTCAGGTAGTACAGAATTGTTATTTTTTAACAATGAAATACTTTGTTTTTGGTATTTACCCAAACTAAACCAACCTAACTAACCCAACCAAACTAACCCAACCTAACCCAATGAAACAATTCTTATGCAGGTTCATATAATACTCATATTTTTAAATGTGAACTAGGTTAGAAATTTCGGTTTAAAAATTGGCATTAATGATTTATATCGCATAATTATAAAAGGGCAGCAAGTGAAAACTTCTTTTGGTCCATGCAACACACTTTTTCCTGGAGTAAATTCGGCGTTCGTAGGAGAGAAAGTCAGGAAACGAAAACTTTTTTAAGCGCATTCAACATACTTTTTCCTGGGTAAAGAACCGTCACGCGTAAAAAGTCGGTTTCCACGCCATTTCTCTGTAAAACTCTGGCAAATAGAAATTTGAGATTTTCTTAACAGGTTAAGTGCCACAATGTTAAAAAATTTTACGTCCCCAGTGGCCAACTTATTTTTTTATCAAATAGCGTTTTCATATGTCTCTTTGACTCCATATTAATGTTTTACGCCCTCGTGTACGATTTTTTGTAAAAAAAAAAAAGTTTTTTTAAATGTGAATCCAGGTTGGAGTTTCACGGCCACCAGCAAGACTTTTATCACGGGATGCCATTGTGAGTCCAATGTGGCGTCTCGATTATCACGAGATGCCATTGTGAGTCCCGACTGACTTGTCAATTCATGTTTGCGACGCGAGTTGAAAGCGACGTTACCTACCGCTAATTTACCTGTTTGCATTATACCGCGATACAAGCACGATGCAGTCATACGAGGCGGAACAGGCGAGGCTAAAAAAATATTGGCAAGAAGTTTTTGTGAGTTCGGCTTGGACTCTCAAAAGCACAGGCCAAGTATGGTTACTAGACCATCTGGCCGTGCCGAAAATGCTCCCGTGTATTTTAAATGGATACGAGAAGCCGTCGTGGAGCTACACAACATTTTATGACCGACTAGCATGTGAGTCCAGGTCGGTTCACGCGGCCTATATGGCATTTTTTTGTGTGACTCCGCGTTGGCCTCACCTGGCACTTAACCTGTTTCTTAAAGCAACATTTGGATGTCTCCGACGGTCAATGCTTTTTGCCGATCCGATTTTCCTTTTCCGAGATATTACGTTAAATGTGCGGTTTTTAAAAATTTCTTTTGACACACGATTATTTTGATGAACTTTATTGAAATTGGCGAAAATCGGAATATGGCGTATTTATTTTGGGCCTATGGTACATTTTTGAAAAAGGGAGGATATTGGATCGTTCTAGAGACGAAAGGTCACGAGGATCGAAAGAAAAGATAAGTATATGAGCAGGACATACTAAAAAAGTTGCCTCGATCCATTTGGAAATACCGAATTGATGATTTTTATTTTTATTTTAAGAGTACGTGCCAGCCAACGCAGTGCTATTTACTCGTGTCTTAAAAGCTGCTGGCATGGATAAACAATTAATTCTTACTATTGCTTGAAACCATAAAGGAGGGGGTGGTATCTTAGTTATTAATTAACCACTTTTAATAAACTGAATTACCATAGGGTAGTGAGATTATATCTATACGATGAACTGAAACATGTAGGTATTTGGTTTGATTTCATTTAATAATGCAGGTGTAAATTGCATTTATGATAAATATAAAATACAGTATTTCTATATATTTCAAGCATTCATCCGTTCACACATACAACTAATATTACAAAACAGGATATCTATAAAGTGAATATCTACTGAAAGTTCTTGATTTTGTGATCTAAACTGAGTTTTCTGTCTTTAATTAATCTAATACATTTAGTTTCTCCAACTTAGCAACGTTCACACATCATACCTTTGAACTTTGACTGCTTTACCTATGTCTTCATCAGGGAATGATTTTACTTAGTTACTTCACAACTTAACTTTTGTTTGTTTTACGGAAATTATGTACGCAAAACCATAAAATCCCGCTTTCACCTTGATTGCAGAAATTATTCGACCAGGAATGTCAATCCGCCATCTCACGTTCAATTTTCCAAAGGGGACGCTATATTTCTGGCTTTGAGGAATTGGGTTAAACTACCCAAATCAGATATTTATCGAAGGTTACTGAGGTACACTAGATATTCTACAAATATCTGTGCATACAAGAAGAGAAATTGGCCCAAAAGGAATTTGACCTTTGGCCAGAGGGAGAATAGCACGTTTTACTGCTATTCGAGTGAACGCTTGAACCATACCCGGAAAACTGTTATGGGCATGACAGATCCTTGACAATAATTCACACACAGGTCGCAGAAGGGCGCTATACGCATTATTTTAAACTGAGCATGCGCTAAAAACCATGGACTGACAAGGACGAAGGAAGACGGAAGACGCCATTATTATTTTTTTTTATATATTATCTATGATTATTATTACTTCTTTCGTGTTTCGTTAATCGTTGCATTGCATTTAGAGAGAGCTTTTGTCGGTATTTTAGTGATTATAGAGATTTTCTTACATACTTTTGAGTTATTGATTTGTGTGTGTGTGTGTGTATGATTTTTTTATCCGAAAACTGAACTGAACTTTTTAAAACTGTATAAAAATGGTTTATTTTTGTTGTGTACCTGACTGTAAAAACACCAATAAAGAGTGCCAAATGCATACCTTCCCCAAGGAACCAGAGGTAAGTTTTACAATTAAATATAGCTATATATTAAAAAATGACCGAAAAATAGTAGTGTAGTACCTACAAAAACACATTTAAAATTTTTTTGACCATGTCACTCATCCAAACAGTTCAATCCTAACCCACATTTGACTTTTATTTAAAGTTAAATTTATATAAATCTGTTATTTGAATGAATTCAAGCTTTTTCTTACCACAAAAAGGGTGTATTTGGTTTTTTATGTTAATAGAAAAGAATAGACAGAGTTATAATTCTTATTTATTACACTGGATTTAAGTTTACAGACAAATAGGTACTTACTTAACATAAAATTAAAATAAAATAAGGGCTACTATTTCCTATAGTCTGTCTGTCTGATGTGATGGTTGTGACAATAATTTTTACTCTTGAGCAAGACATGATGTTTGAAAATGAGGAATAACTGGGTCCTATTTTTTGTCAAAACAACTCCAAAAAGTACAATCTTTCATTGTTTCTTTATCATCTGCATACTAGTCTGCATCAGTGCAATAATATGTACAATTTTTGTAACACAGGTACAATGTTATGTCAATACTATGAATCCTATTCTTATAAGGTTTCATAAGGCGCGTTCGGGATGCTCATGCCATTCACTCCATGCATACCTAAAAGTTCTCTAGCTGTTCGGGTAAAGCTTTTTGTGCAAATTGAGTAGCTCTCTCAGCGTTCGACTATTACAGAGTGGGATAAAAAGAGTTTACTCCAAAAGTTCCACCTCGCAGAAGGAAGATATTGGAGTGAGCCTGCGTAGTTTGAGAATCGAGCGAGAAGTGTCATTTTTGATTTTCATTTTGTGTCTTGTTTCTTGAGAATTATAATTTTGTTTGGGTCACATGCACAAATTTTGTGGCTATGTGTAGTCCAAGATTATAAAAATATGGAAATAAGTAAATATCTACATTGTCCTGTTGTAGACGAGGCCGGTAACCCAGTTATATTTAATGGATCACTGGTACTGTGTAACAAAACATTATTAAAATTTGTAATTGAGCAAACATTGTATCCCAATTCTCTTAAAAAAAACACTTTTCCTGAAAATTGAAAATAGAAAACAGCTGTCTTGAATCCGTCAGTAATCTGTCGTTCCCAGGCCCAACAACTCCGAATCATTCGACTATACATTTTGACACATACGCTCCAAGATTACGTGTCCGAAAATCCAGTTTTACTCCATTTTAATACCCGAACCCAGCTCTAGTGTCACCGTTATGATGTAACATTGTACCTGAGTTTCACAAACCATATAAAATATCATTAATGAGTGTTTTTTAATTTCAACTACACAATATCTGGCTTATTAAAATTGGGAGACATGATTTGCAAGAAAAGTCGATAGAAAGGGTTAGGAAGTCATACCGTGTGTGTCACATACACTTTGGGCCAGAATCTCTTTTTATTGGAAGCCGAAGAAACTCGCTTATAAAAATTGATGCTGTTCCTACATTATTTTTACCAAAGAACGAAACAGATGGTATGTTAATTTTAAAAATGGTATTTATGAAAAATATATAAAAGAAAATTTTGTACTTATTTTATTATTTCTAAAAATATTTTATTAACAGTTGAATGTTGATTGGTGTATTATTATGTAGAAGTCTTTTACTGTAAGTATTTATTTATTTTTTTAATTATTCTGCAGGATCAAGTACTTCGGAAATGGCAACGGGAGAAGTGATTCCTGCTTCATCCAGTAAAATTATTGAAAATCAAGATACTGTACTAGCTTCAACTTCTGGAATTATTCAACCAAGTAGCAGTTTTCTTGAATCACCTTCCCATGCTGCTATTTCACCTAAAGGAACTCCACATAAAACATCTAAGGGAAAATGTTCTGTATCCATGTATCATGTATAAAGAGAATTCAAATATATGAAGTGTGTAGAAAAAACTTAATTGAAGGTGATAGGAGTCGAGAAGAATATTTTCTAATTGAAGCTCGAGCTTATTCTCCAAGAGCCCTCCTAGCACCTCCAACACATTTTAACTCATTCTTCCAGAAATGTATTTATTTGGTTGCAACTATTTTACCAGAAATATGTTCTTCCTTAAATGTAACGGCAATTTTGATTTATTTTTTTGAAGGTTTTATGTAAAGATGACGTTTCCGTATTTAAATGCAAAAATCATGATGTATTGAAAATGCTGTTTCATTATATATCAAAATTTCATACATTTATATGGATTAGAAATGTTAACGACATAATGTATGCTTTAAAAAAACATGAGAAACATCAAAAATACAAAGAAAGGGTTGCAAAAATGAAAAATTTTAAATCATAATTTTAATCTAACAATTTTAAATTTCATGTTTTTTGATATTTTATTTTTAGGAATAGAACAAACAGCAAAAGTATATTTTATTTTGTCTCTATGATCTAAATTTCTGGGAGTTGTAATTGACAGTGAATTGAGCTTTAAGCCTGATGTTCTGTCCCTGTCTAAAAAAATTGCATCTGCTTGCTTTGCAGTTAAAATAACTGCCATTGACTTTGGACACTCATTGGCAAAAAATGTACTGTTTGCCAAATGAAAGAACCCGGACGAAAAGAATGCGGGCAAAAAATGTCTTCGCATATTTAGATGCTGCCACATTTTTTTCCCAATAATCCTAATTTATTTTCTGTCTAGTTTCCTATAGTGAATTTACATATTTAAATTTCCTACTTGAATACTTAATTTTGTTATTTTCCTTAATACTACTGTCTTCTATTATTTACTATTTTATTTACACAGGGAAATACGGAATACGGAATAAGTATACTATAATATTTATAATGTTTATATTTTATTCGCCTTCAAGCTATTTAAAATACGCGACAATAGGCAACAGTGCGACGTTTACTTGGTTTTTAGCGGGAGGCAGATTGGTGATTGGTCGCAGAATATATTAAATACACTTTGACCCTAGACCAACACCTGTTTTTTTTTACATATTTTAAAATTTCGGCAGCGACTTGCTTTAGCCATTGGCGTGGAAATTGCCGATGCCGGACTGTGTGGTTATTTATATTATTTGGTTTGTACGGTCTGGTGATATATAGGTTTTGTCAATTTTGCAAATTTTCTTTTTTCACTAGAAAGGGGGTGTCCTATAGAGTAGTTTAAGCCAAAAAAGTCGGAAGATCCGCTACATTTGAACTGAAAAAATGCCCTCAAAGTTCGAGTTTTGACACAAATTTTCAGCACCACTTCACAAAAGCACTAGAAATATAGACAAAACACATCTCAACATCAATTGTCGGGTGAAAATATTAACTAGGATACATTTGCGTCGAACGAGAGACCTACGTTTTGTTCCGGTCCTAATTTAAAGCGACGCATAGCCCCATTAGACAAAATTAAATTTTACTTGTAAATATCAAATATATTATAAGACTATATAGCGTGTTCCGGCCAATACCTAAGCCAAAACTGTGAGATAGATGTATATAAACTCCACATAAGTCTATCTCGCCTCATGAAGTGCCGAAATGCGCAGAAGCACCAAGTTCGGATTCATTGGTCGCTGCCATTGAAGCACCCCGATCCGTTTCAATTCAACCAATAGCAAAACTCTATAACGAGATTGCGCAGAGCGCTCGAGAATGAGTTGCAATAGACTTATGGGGGACTGGATATTTCCGTCTCTCTCTTTCGGCTTAAAAATCCTCTCATTGCCTTATGAGATACTCGCTATAATATATTTGGTAAATATCCATCCTCCTTTTTACTGTCAACTGTCACAATCACATACCACAGGTATGTGGTCACAATAGCCAAAACAAAGATATTTAAGAAGGCACACTGTTGCCAGACGTTTACTGTAGTTACGTTAGCAAAATTCATTAGAAAAATGGTGCGGTATAAGCGCAGCTTATTTACTACCAGCTAGTCATCTTGCGGCGGCATCCTTTGATTTGGGAAAGTCAATAACCAAGTTTTGCAAATTTTAGAAGAGGGTCATGACTTAATATTGTTTTAAACACCTGGGCATCTGAATAAAACTTTTGACAGTTCGTTTAATTTAAAATATGCTTTTTATACTACCGTGCGTAAAGTACTCACTTTACGCACTCTCTAAGATTCGTAAAATAGGCTTTTTTAATGTGCAGTGCGTAGTTATTTTACGCACTAGTGCGTAAAGTAATTTAATAATATTTTTGTTTTTTCATATATTTTTCGGTAGTAGAAAAAATTTTGTATGCTACTCATGTGTAAAGTACCCTTTTTTATTCGATTTCAATTAATTTTTTTTATCAATATTCCCATTCATAAAAAAAGATTCATTTTACACACTTGTTGCATAAATAACTATTTTATCGTCAAAATCCGTTTAAAAATGATTTTAAAACGCACAATAATTGTACAAAAACCCGAAATTTCCGAACCTCTCAGGGCGATAGCCGAGGCTTCGGACGAATTTGTCATGTATTTTGAAGCGAAAATTCATTTTAAATTCATTTGTGGAACTGAACCGCTCAGAGCACAGTGCCCGACACACCACCTTTCCGATTTCGATAGAGTTCACTAGCTGGTAGTGAATAAGCTGTGCTATAAGTGTCTCTACTCTTTTTTTATTTAGGTGAATGATTTTTTTATGGCAGTAGCACATCCTATATTGCTCGACGAGCGGTGTGTGTGCGAAGATGTTCTTTGACACGGTTCTTGAATATTTAGTTAGGGGAACAGATGTCCTGGGAGGATATTCGCATGTAACAGGCAAGATGTCCATTCGGCAATGTCGATCGTTTCTTTATATGTGACGTACACGATAGCATTTAGTCAGATGTCGTGACTGTTAC
>MU182777.1:245695-280537 GCA_016904865.1 Pissodes strobi
ATTTCACAGTACATTAATAAAACTTCAACACAATAATATTGATACTATATACACTTACACTAGGTCAAAGAAATCATTCTGGAGATACTCTTCAGACGAATAAAAAGCAAATAGATCTTAATTTTAAACTTAAATTCTTCAAGATTTAACACCCTAATATGATCTGGAAGGACATTGAAAAATTTAACGCAGAAATGGTCAGCGCCCCTTCGAGTTCTTGACAGCCTGTGAAAGTCAGGGAGTATGTCTACACGATTGCGTGTTAAGTGATTATGCAAATGACTATGTAATGGAAAATGGTATATATTACTCTTTATATAAAGAAGACACTCACAGATGTAGATTGGAGGTAAGGTAAGTATTCCAAGAGAGACAAAGTCTTGGCGACAACAATCACGATATCCCCGCTCAGCCAAAACACGCACACATCTTCTCTGAAGTCCAAATACTCTCCCAAAATGAGAACTACGTCCCCAGTTCAGAATTGCATAAGTCATATGCGATGCAATATAAGCATGATATGCTGTCATAAGAGTTGACAGAAACACACTGCGAGAAAGTGACCTAATAAGGAAAATAATTTTAGATAATTTACCACCCAACTGCGAAACATGTTCTTCCCAAGTAAGACCAGGATCAAGTATAATATCAAGGAACTTCACAGAAGAATCACAAGGAATATTTGGGTTATTTTGACGCAAGGTAAAATTCAAGTTTTGAGTTTTCGCTCCATTGAGGCTGAGCTGATTTGAAATAAATTGACCTGGGTTTCCTCCAAAATATCACCCAAATGGTCTCTGGGGTGGTACCTAATTCAGTTGGTAGTATCATCTGCGAAAAGAATAAGGTTTTGAATTCTCTTGAAAATTTGACAGGTCATTAATATATATTAAAAACAACACCGACCCCAGAACAGACCCCTGTGGTACTCCATGTCTTATTAGTTGTTGCTGATAATTGTTATTGTTAAAATAAGCAAATTGGTTGCGGTTGGAGAGATAAGAGTCAACTAAGTTTACACTCTGAGCATTAAAGTTATAGTGCACCAGTTTGGATGACACACAGTCGAAGGCCTTTGTGAGGTCGTAAAAGGAGACATAATATGTATCTAGATCCTGTTCTAAACCCTCCACTACATAATCCAAAAGATTATTGACGGCCAAGGTTGTTGATTTTTTAGTACGAAAACCATACTGTCCTAGAAGAAACAAGTTGTTAAGCTCAAAATAATTGTAGATCTGATTTTTTAGGATTGATTCACAAATTTTTGAAAAAATCGGCAACAGAGAAATTGGACAATAATTTGTGACATTATCAATGGATCCTTTATTTTTGTGAATAGGGACAACCTTGGCTGTTTTAAGGGAATCAGGAAAAACTCGTGCCATGATGCAGTGGTTCAGTAATTTAGTTAGGGGATAAACTATAATATTCTTTAAAGATTTGATAATTTTGGTCGAAATATCAAAACAATCTCTGCTTTTGCTGTTTTTAAGTTTTCAGATTGCATCCCTTACTTCAATAAAAGTAGTCAATTGAAAATTGAAACTTTCTCTTATAGGCACAGAAATATACTGCACAAATGACCTATTATTTTGCGGCAAATCCTTCACAATATCATCTGCAATATTTATAAAAAAACTTATTAAACATTTCAGCATTAAGTGAGAAATTATCAGGTGTTCTATTATAAGAAGATGAATTAGACTTCAGGACATTCCACATAGCAACCTGTGGTTTATTCGAATTTTTGATAAAAGAATCATATGCTCTTTTTTTAGTGCCTGTACACTTTTTTATATTCAGTAACAAGATGCTTTCGTACCCTTTCGGGATATTGTTTATGCATGGCATCCAGGGTATAAAGCCACCCTCTGGATTCCCTCAACTCATCCGTGAACCACTCAACCACCGCAGATCTCCCAGATTGGTTGGCCAGTCTCGACCTCAATGGAAAACAGGTTATCACTGCATCTGCAATAATTTCAACAAATAGATCAAATCGGTATTCAGGGGTCACGGCCGGATCATTGACAAACTCCCAGTTGTTTTCTTCCACTATATTATATAAGCGGAATAATCCTTCATTAGTTATTGGTCTAAAGTTTATTCTAGAATTGGATTTTTTAATTGGATTAAGGCTACAAAAATCAAAAACTATTCCCCTGTGATCTGAATGGTCTGGAGCAGTCAATCGGAGTATCTATATTTGTAAATATGTTATCAAGACAAGCATCATTTCTAGTTGGAAAATGAACTGTTTTATGCAAACGATATGATTGAAAAAAGTATGTCAACTCATCCGCCCTAATTTCGTTGGTTGTAAAATGAACATTAAAATCACCAGTAACAATTGTATGTTTAGACAGATTTATGTTATCAAAACACTTGTCAAAATTTCAAGGTATCTATCAAAATTACCACTAGGAGATCTGTAAACTCTAATAAGCTGGACTAAAATATGTTTAAGAAAAATACCTGATACCTCACAGTTAATTTCTTCGGAAAATTTAGATATATTTGGATCTTAGTATTCTATATTAGATTTTAAATAAATGGCCACGCCTCCATGACCCCTCACAGACCTACAAAAACAGGAAGCAGCTGTATAACCAGCTAATATTGTTACAGAAAATTGTTCAGGTTTTAACCAGTGTTCATTAATACAAATGCAATCAAAAGAATTTTCTTTGAAGGGTATCTCCAGTTCGGACAATTTATTAACTATACTTTGTACATTAAGATGAGAAACAGAGGTTTTAGTATTTTGTTTAACTCCGCTTACCGAGTTCCCCCTTTTGTAGGGGTCCCTCTTATCATGTTGAGCTGCGAAAATGGTTTACCCTAATACCTTCCGGCCATAGTTCTGGGTCCATTACTTTGTCCAGGTATTTCCTGGGTACTCCAACTTTAAATGAGCTGACTTGTTTTGACTTAGTAGTAATTTTTTCACACAAATTGTTGTTTTCAAATTGGTGGCTATTTAAAAAATTAAAAATATCTTTTGATTCAGTGTTCCTGGATAATCCAGAAACAAATACCCAATGAAGCCTTTGTGCAACCTCCAAGGTACTGGTGGTTTTGTTTACCCCTTTTATTGGTTCAGGTCTGTTTACTGGTAGCGGAGCCTGTTTACTGTGATTTCTTTTGTGTGAAACAATTTTCCAATCGTCGTTAGAGCCGCCTGGTCCATTTGTAGTAAGAGGATTTTCTTCAGAGTCAAAGAAAACCACATCATCATTTTCATCCACATTTTTCTTTTCTTTGTTTTGGTTTGGAACGTCTGTCAGTTTTGACACTTGACTGTTGACGTCGAGTTGACTGACTGACGTTTTGGGATCAGCTGATTGCGGTGTTACCGGCTTTTTTGTTTGTTATTTCTTCCAATGTTTTCCTCGATTTTCTCAAGTTTTTCCTTTAAAAGTTGGTAATTTTGTTCCAGGAAGATGTACTTTTGGGCCAGTACCTCATACAGTCTTCGGATTTCCAAGGAGTCCTGGTGTTGATCTTTGTCACATTTGGGGTTAGGATGCTCCTCCAATGCAATGTGCTTACAAATTGCCTTTTTAGCACTCCCTGCTTGCTGCAAACATGCTGGGTGAAAGTAGTTGCTGCACTTCTTGCATTTTACACTGGTCACAACTCTTTTATCACAGTACAAACAGATTTTCTCGTCTTTTTTACTTTGCGAAAATTCGGCGTCAGTAACGCTCGCCATGTTGCCAACTCAGCTCACCCAGTCAGAAAGGCATTTTTTACAATGGATAATTGTTCTGAAATTAAATGAAACTTATAGCAAATTGCCAACATGATTTTATACGTTGATAGTAGAGCAACTAGCAGCGGCGCAGCGAGAGGGGGGCGACGGTTAATTTGGGTTACGGACGCTTAATACAACCTACAACAAATGCCTTGTCTGAGATTGACTCATAAAAAAAGGGCAACCGACGCTGAATTACTTTCATCGGCAATTTGTCAAAGTAGCTTTCTTTTGTGTACTTTTGTGATAAAAGCGACGTTATCACTAAGCAAATTTGAACTTGAGTTTGGCTCTCGAGTTAGCTGAAAATGTCGACAAATCTTTTTAAAAAATGGGACAAGACGAGTCATTTTCAGATATTTATCAGAAGACCAACACGATTTGTGACGGGATCATCGCCGGAAGAATATTATCGAAGGGCTATAGATTCCGTTTCTCGACCAAACAATACATGCAAAATAGATGCAAAATGTATTAATCACAAAAATACTCTTGAACCTTTTTAAGCTTTTATATAGTAATATTGGTTTAGACATTACAGGAATTTTGAATTTTTCCCAACAGCTTTTGGAATTTTAGGAACTGGATGAGTCGGGTTCTATGGTAGAAGCTAAAGTTACACTTTGGGTCCGGTTTATAAAAGATGAAACAGAAAAGCCACAAAATGCGACTGAAGCCTTCGAAATATTAATTATAATGGCAACTTTACCAGTGACCACATGGTTCTGTGAAAGATCGTTTTCTTTCCTAAAATTTCTAAAAAAATATTTTCGGAATTCTACTGGGGACCATAGATTAAACGGTCTAGCTTTAATGTATACATACATCCAGATATTCCGATTTTGGAAGACGAAGTTCTTGATGCCTTAGTTCTCTATGTATATATATTAATAATAAACTCAATTTTAATTGCAAGCATTAAATAAGATTTGACTAGAGACAAGCAGATTCCCCTAAGACTGTACCCTTTCAACCTCATAATTAGAATATCATAATCAATAGTGTCAAAAGCCCACCTACTCTCTCATTGTTGTCAACTTTTTCACTAGTACGATGAGTCGTATCTACGGAAAAATCCTCCAAGCTTCATGGAAGAGGAATACCGGCATCAAGAAATCAAAGAACAGGCGGGCTTTCGAGCAGGCCGACTCTGCATTAACCACATCGTTAGCCTAACCTAACTAGCCGAAAGAAAAGTTGCAAGAACTGGACGAGTGTACCGCTTTTTTTAGATCTCACAAAAGCATAATAGTCTAGGACTGCGAAACTTGGCAATTTACCAAAAACCTGAAGCAGTGGCTGCTTGCTTTCCCTCGAAATGGATTTCTGGCGAAGAGCAGCCGGAAGGTTAAGGTTAGAAGGAATGAAAGCATTAGGAAATTAATTAAAGCATTGATTTCTCTAAATTTTTCATCATTAAATAAAAAGGAATGCGTTGGTTCAGCTTCTGTTAATTTTAGTAGCACCTGGTTGCCTTTGCTAGAAACTGAAGCTGATAAGGGACACTTAAAAACTAAAACACACAATACCATATTGTAGGTATACAGAGTGTTTCGGGAGGAAAGGGAAATATTTTAAGAACGTGTTTGGGAGGTCAAAAAAAGAAAAAAGATCATATAATCATGGGTCCGGAGATGCTTTCTTCCCGAGATAGGTGTCAAAAAAAATTGGAAAATCATTAAAGAGTCAATTCTAAAGCAAAAAAGTTACTTGGTTGGAAGGGCATAGCCCAAGTGGGCCCGGAAAAGCAGGTACTCTGGATAAAAATTACCCAACTGGGCCCCAGCCAAAAATTAACCAGGTGTAAAATGGTTCAACTCGGCCCGGGCCCAAGAGATAATTCCTGTATTTATTAGTTTTATGACACTAGCAAATTATGTAAGTTTTTGAGGAAAAAAAAACAAATAATTTTTATTTAAAGTTTATTAATAAATGACAAAATTTAACAGTACATAAAATATTAATACTAAAGGCAATGAAATTACTGTTTATGAAAGTGTTAATAAGAAACCATTTTTACATATGCTAATTTTGATATTTCTGTACTTTTATATTTTCTTATTTTGTCTTCAATAAATTCTTGTTTTTTCTTAATACTTAAATTTCTACATTTATTTGTCATGCCAATACTATTGCACTTAACGTAAGCTTCTGTTTGTATATTTAAAAGTTCTTTAACAAAAATAAATATAGACGGATGTGTCTGATACACTGAATTATTAATTTTGATTCGTTAGTTAAATATGTATCCAAAAGATAATCAGAAAATGTGTCTAAATTTGGATTTTGGGGCTT
The DNA here is from genome assembly GCA_016904865.1 of Pissodes strobi. Lineage (NCBI taxonomy): Eukaryota > Metazoa > Arthropoda > Insecta > Coleoptera > Curculionidae > Pissodes > Pissodes strobi. The sequence continues at coordinate 251,751 of MU182777.1, forward strand.
AATTTCATATAATTCGAAAAAGTAAAAATCTTCAACGTCATTGAGCTCTTAAAACAGAAGCCCAAAACAATAATGCAACCATTTACCAATTTCCGACTTAACATCTTTGTAACATTGAGTCAGACCACACTTTTGTATTTGACGATACCGTGCTTGGGTTAAGTGAAACCTGCAGCCAGTGATCCTTATATTATTCCATACTTGAAGTACCGCATTATGAATTGAAATTTAAAAATCTAGTACTATTTCCGTTGGTGAAAATACTAAATTAATTTTACTACATAATTCTAGGTGTTTTCAGGTTTATGTTTTAGCAAACATGAAACTAAAGGAATATAGTGCCCATTAAGAAATCCATATATACTGAAGAATTGTTTGAAAAATTTTGTGCAGTAAGAAAAAGTTCCATCCATATAAAGAGTTTCTGATTTGCACAAATCATCTAAATTAGAAGTACACGAAAATATCAGTAAGTTCATCGCGCCACAATTAACTAATAAGAAGTCTTCACCTTTAGTTGTTTTTAGATCCATTGCATCAAGGGCTATGTGTACCTCCATAATAGACTTAGAACTTAGACTTAGAAAGAACCAACGGCTTCACGATATGGTTCTTTTCTGGACGAGTTGTCACCTTAATTAACTGGACTCTGCAAATAAATTCCTGGTTCTGCAGGTACACTAACTGGTTTAGCTTGATCCATACCGAACTTATGAAGAATCCTTTTCACATATTGTTTTTGATGAAGGTTAACTAAATGTTTTTGTAATATCGAAACTTTCTTTTAAGTTTGTTAACATTTCCGAAACTAAGTCTGGTGATGAAGACATTACTAATCCGTCGTCCACGTATAATGCCAATAAAATTTGCATCTCACCTAAGTTTCCGACGAATACACACTGATCACTTTTCAATTGTTTAAGGTTATAACTACTCAGAAAAGTCACAAATGTCTTATTCCAGCAGCGTGGCGCCTGCTTTAGTCCGTATAAACTTTTAAACCATTTTCTCACACTATTAGGCTTACTTATATCTTCAAAACCGCATGGTTGCTTAATATAAATCTCTTCTTCTAGTTCACCATGAAGAAACGCAGTTTTGACGTCAAATTGTGCAATTTGAAAGTCTTTTTCTACTGCTAAGGCAAGTAACACGCGAACAGAATCATATCGCACAACTGGTGCAAAGGTATCCTGATAATATATGCCTTGTTTCTGCGGAAAACTCCGCGCAACTAACCGAGCTTTGTACCGCGACGGATTACGATTTTCGTCTGTTTTCACGCGAAAAACCCACAGAGTGTCTATCACTTGCACATTTTCTGGTTTGGGTACCAATTCCCAGGTACCATTTTTCTTATGAGCATCTATTTCTTCTTGCATAGCTATTTTCCATTGCTCTGAAAAATCGTGCTGAATAGCCTCATCATATGTTTGTGGCTCTATTACGGCGCAGTAAACAGCAGGTCCAAATTTTCTCGATTACGAAGACGGAGCAGCTCGATGTTCTTGTTCGGGAACTTCCACCTGAGGCTGGTTTTCTTCAGGCTCATTTTCATAGTTTCCAAAAGTCAATGGAACTGGCACAACAGTACAATTTGGACTAGGTTCCTCGATGTGTGCACTTATCCCATAATCGATAGTTTTCAGATTCACCATCATAGCCTACAAACATTAATTTTTGGCTTTTTGGGTCCCATTTTCTTCGAAGTTGGATTGGAACAGACATATAGGCCGAGCATCCAAAAATGTTCATATGTTTGAGGGTAGGTTTTCTTCCAAACCACTTTTCAAATGCGCTAATACCATTTTCTGTAGGTATGACACGATTTAATACTTAAGCTGCTGTTCATAATATTATAGGAACATTTTTATTAAAGATCATCGATCTGGCACATTCTACCAGTGTTCTCGTTTCACGTTCGGAACGACCATTTTGCTGAGGGGAATATGGGGCAGATTTTTCGTGAACTACTCCCTTTTCTTCTAAAAATTCTCTGAACTGCCTACTAGTGTATTCTGTCCCATTGTCGCTTCTAAGAATTTTCATTTTATTGCCCGTCTGTGTACTCACCAGTGCCTCAAAATTTTTCAATTTTTCTAGTGTCTCGGATTTATGCCTCATAAAATACACCTGTCTATATCCAGTGCAATCGTCTTTGAAAAGCGCAAAATAACGAGATCCTCGTGGTGATTCTATATTCATTGGTCCACATACCTGGGAGTAAATCTTTTGACCTGGGATTTCTGCTTTTAACCTGGCTGCAGGGTAAAACGGTTTTCTAGCTTGTTTTCCGAATTGACACGCATCATAGAAAAATTCGTCATAACTGGTACACGGTAAATCATTGTATTGACTTACGTTACGTTTTTTACAAGCTCAACATTGACATGACCAAGACGCTCATGCCACAACTGTAGCGAATTTTTAGTAGCAAAGTTACACTCAATTGCTGGTTTTAATCGAAAAAACATTTTCCATAAATTATTGCTACGTTTTTCAATGCAGGAAATATTACCATGTCTATCACCAAATTCGCATTTGTCTTGATAAGCATAATGTGTAAAATGTTTATCTGTCATTGCTCCCACTAAAAATAAACTTTTATTCAGTCCGGGAATATACAACACATTGCTTGTGTCTAACGCAATTCAGCGATAAAGCACACAATTTAAAGCGCTGCATTCAGCGCTTTCGATTCTGTTAGACGGCTTTTGAGGTGGAGCGGAGTGTCCGACCGACTGTCATAATTTATTTGTACTGTGTACAAACAAAACAAAATAATAATTGATCAATTTCTCGGTATGAACGATTTTATTTTGGAATTATTTACGAAAGATACATCTTCAGAGTTATATAACTCCGTAACTCATGAAGTATCTAATTTATCAAGCACTGCCGACCACAACGTAATTGGAATTTGCATGGAAATGGGCAAAACAACATCCATAAACCTTGAAAGCAGAGGGAAGAACGTAAAACAGTTTTTTCACACTGGATCAGCTCTTGCCACCTTCCTCTTTTTTTGGCAGGTCAATTTTGCTTGCCGAATATCACAATCGAAAATAAAACAAACAACAAACCCGTATATCATCTGCTACTTTTACGGCCATATGTTTTTCCACTGGGCATATTTTTAAAAACTAGTCTTTCTGATATGCCATGTGCATAGTGGCACCTGAGTCACATATCCAATCAAACTGATCTTGACTAGAGTTTAATGAGTAAAGCGTTGAAATATCACAAATATTAGCGCTTTCTGAAGACTTATTCCCTTTTTGTTCTGCAAGTCGCTTTTTGCATTCGCGTGACCAATGCCCCTTTTCATGGTAGACATGGCATTTGGTTCTTTTCTTTAGTTCTGTTATATTTTTATTTTTACCTCCATTACTCTTTTCTTTATTCTTATAGCTATCGAGTTTCAATTGAAGAGCATCAACTTTTAAAGCTAAACTAGAAGTTTCCTCTTCGCTTACACTCATTAGAGTTTCTTCTTTTAGCGATCGGGCAACCAAATTGTCAAAAGTTTGCAAGGCTGGCGACACAGAATCCCAAGCAGTTCTAAAAGAGTTGTATTTTGTCGGCAAACTACTAATAACTTTTGAACAAAGTGCACTCTGACTTATCTCTTATCCGTAAGGTGCCTGACAAGTGACTCAATATTTGAAATATGAGTAGCAATTTTTAAGTTATGTAGGGTATCAAGAAAACACTTCGTATTTCAGAAATTAGATCAGTGAAGGTAATCCGTCCGGTTCTAGGTTTAAGCGAAGGTTATTTATATTATCTGGTACACGTAATATTATTGTTTCAATTCAATGAACGCGCTACCAAACGCAGACAGCAAGGATGACTTAATCTTGAAGACCTTGCACTATTATTATAATAATATATACAAGTCTTGAACCTACATCAACTCGATATATATAGGAGATTAGAAGACTGAGGGAATCGGTATTAATTAGCATAAGCAGTATTATACAACATAATATAGTGATAATCATAGCGAGAATCTTAAGTAATAATTAATGTACGTAGTTGATAAGAATATAAGCTATGTAACGTAACGATCTTACATAATATCTTTAAAGATGAATAAAGAACTCAAATATTACCTGGAGTATTATTCAAATGAATAAAACAGTTCTACAGTTATTAGGCATTCGATATTCGTAAAACTTTTGCCATACTAGTTCTTTAGAAATATCGGTCTTTTGCTCATGTATGGTAATAAGCTTTGACCACATTTGAGCAGCATTTTGACAGTTTACTAAATATAGCAGTTGTTCAGGCATTATCGAGGAAAGAAATATTACTTGCGCTCTTGAATTTTTCTTATCCCAGGACTTCCATTCGGCGGATGCCTGATCTTCTGGTTCAGTTTGCGTTCCTGAAACCATTCTTTGCAGATCCTCTGCCTTCAGCAGGATGGACATGCTGAACTTTCATAGTTGGAAATTTGATCCATCGAACTTGACGATGTGTCCAGCTGATTCCCCTCGTGTAGTTGCCATTTCACAAAACAAAAAACTTCACTCACGTATTCCAATAAAAGCACTTTTCTATACTCAGCTAGAGTGTTCGGCGGCACGACGCACTCACAACGCAAACTTATGCAAACTCGCGACTTAGACGTTCTATAAACAGAGATCTAGGCCCATAACCTGTTGCGATTATTGTCTGATTTATAGAATTAATGTTCAAATAAAATACAGAAAGTTATAAAGCGAAGTATTTGTTTATTAAAGAAAATGTGTAATATGAAATTAAAGTAAAATGTGAAATATAAAACAGAGCATCTGGTCTGTTTAACCGTACCGAGAGAACTGATTATTTAACTTAAGCAAGCTCACAGTATTCTACCTATTGCCAAAAACACTTGTCTTGTCTTAAACATAAAAAGGGACCCTAAATATATTCCAAGAAAAGTAAACCCATGGCTGTTGCAATATCGAACAGAATGATAAAAAACATCTGGTTTTCGTCTTGGAAGTTATTTGGTTCTTCAGGTCAAATTAAAGCTAACTTATTTAAATATACTGAATATTGCAAATAAAGAATACATTTTATTTGTGCAATATTCAACAGTTTCTCTGCAGGCATTTTCTGAAAAACCTAATCCCGAAGCAGTTTTCATTTTGATTATTACTCGAAAACGATCTCTCCAACCAAGAAAACTCAAGATACCTTTTTCTTTGGAACCTACTCTTCATTAAGAAACAAATACCTATTTTGAAAAAAAAAACAGTGGCGTATTATTTTATAATAATGTCTTTTTTTGACACCCTGTATCTCGGAAAGAAAGCAATTCCGGACCCATGATTATATGACCTTTTTTTCTTAATTTCACCTGCAGAACACGTCCTTAAAATAATTCCCTTTCCTCCCGAAACACCCTGTCACCGAACATTAACTAACTATAAGAAGGCCCACTCAACGGGATCTGCGTGTTCAGCGAGCGCTACAAAGGAACCGTAGTTTATTTTCTTCGTTGCTTGGTAACGATCGGCAAACTTCGCCGCACACAGGTTGAATTTAAATAAAAACTGGACATAAACGATATTTTCGTTTGCAGTACATTTAATCAAATTTATGACGAAATTATTTATAGCACTCTAGTTGGCTTTGGAAAAACACAGTTGATATCTTTTGAATTGTTTGCAGCGCCCTGTCAAACTTACGTTATGGTTTTTTATTATTACCAAATTATTATTTGGATAAAGTTTGTATTCAACTGACTGTTTCAAAAATCTATTAACGTTTTTAATTAGTTATTATTGATAAAAATACTCAAGGTTTGTAATAACTAAGAGATTTTGATTTTGTGTTAATGATTTCACCATATTTCCGAATACAAATATTCTGACAAAAGGATGAGTTGGTCTATGCCCGCCGCGTCAAAGGTCGCCTGCCAACATGATTGTTTTATTTGTATCTGATGAAAATATACTTATTTATTTAGTAAAATGTATATTTTAAAAACGGTGACAAGTAAAAACCATAGAAAAGTGATTTATATATACACGAAATAGAACACTCACTTCTGTTGTATCTGCCAGTCGCTTTTGCGATTGTGCTGCCATTGTGGTGTAGTCATTGAACTAATCTTTGGCGGGGCATTCAAATGATGACTGGTTTGAAATTTTAATGGTTTTGAAATAGGGCAGTGCTCCGAAACTTTCTGAATTTGCTATTTTGAGAAACTATCATTCCAAAACTTCATTTTTGGAAAAAAATGTATGTAAAATCTGTCTAAAATTAAGTTTTGGAATGAGAGTTATCGAAAAATAGCAATTTCAGCAAGTTTCGGAATACTGCGCAAATGTTTACTATTTAACAAAAATTTGATAACCAGGCATATTGGTGATAAATAAAACAATATCAATGTAGGTAAATAATATGCATATTTTTTAATTATTTATTTATTACTGATTTATTAATGATGTTGATAAAATCTGTTTTTCTTTAATGCCTATTCACAAAATGAAATATTCTGCTATGATATACTTAACTAAGACCAGTTGCACCAACATATTTCATAAAAATTTTAACTGGTCTTTTGCACATATACATTTTTCCCGATAGCATGGCGGAATATGTATGTTATTATTGGTTTGAGATGTGGATGACTTTTCACCCAAGGTGAATTTTCATCTGCTATACCTTTTTCATAACATTGCCAACCTTTAACTTAGAATTTTGGTGCATGTCAAAGATTAATAAAAAAACATACTTCAATAACTACAGGACGATTCGAACGGAATCTACCAAACTACAGAAGTAGATACACATAATATGATGTTTTCAGCTCAGGGACAATGTGACGAAAGTTGTTTATTTTTTAATGGTCATAGAAAAAGTACTTCTTATACACTTTTTCTCGAGGTAACTGTTCTAATTTGTCATTCCCTAATCCAGATTGTAAATATCTGTAACAGGTAAATATTATTTAAAATGGTAAAATACCATTATTGAAGATAGTTTATACCACCATGGTTTAAACAGTAGGCAGTACAGTGGTTTGAGAAGTGAGTCAAGGATTTCAAAAAGTAAGTAGGTAATAAAATAACATTGATAACACAGGAATGTGAAATATTGACCTTTTACAATACCTACTGGTAAAATCACGGTTCTTTTTTAAGATGATGTGTCAGATTAGTTTTTAAATTTTGATGTTACCTAAATATGCAATTGACCTATAGAAGTGTAATACATTACATTCTGCTTTTCGGAAACTTACTTTTGTATCAAAAAAAATAAAATAGTTTCACGTGTGCAAAAGACTAAAATTTCTGACAGTATCAATTTAGTTTATTTTTCTCTTTTTGGGCACTCCTTGGGTTAGTTTTATTTGGTTGCGCCCCAGGAGCGAGCGAAGCGAGCGGAGGTCCATGCGAAAAGTGAAATATTAGTAGAATGATAAAAAATTAATCAATGGGATTTTGGAGCTCTTTTCCTTAACCTTGTTATGCCATTGCAATATTTATAGAAGTAACACATATTTTTGACGAAATTTGTCTTTGCAAATTTAATATATTTTTTTTATACACTTTTTACCCTACGCAGCACCATTACTCACCCCATTGCCCCGCAAGACAGGTGATTACTATTAGGTTTCCGCAAATAAAAAACGTCTAAAAATGAGGTAAAAACACTCAATTTATATGTTTCTGAGGAAAAAACGGCAAAATCGTCTGACACGTCATCTAAAAAATTACCAAAATTACTGTAAATCATCTGTAATGTCGCTTTGACCAAATCTAATGTTTATTTATTAGAGATTAGGCACCTATCTACTTTGAAAAACAATAATTAAAATTCGATTAACATGGTATCAAAGCATAAAATTGGAATTTTAATATAAGAAATGAGTTCCAACAACAAATGTTTTAGCTCTTATTAGGGCTTTAAGTATTTACTCATGCACACTAAACTGAGGTAATTGCTATATGAGGTCTTTAACTTCAAACACAGGCTTTTTGTGAAATTGTATTTATTGCACCCGCATTTAAATCAATCCCAGTATCTGAACAACCTCCAAAATCTGCATCACTGTAGCCTTCGATCTTGAAATCTTTTGCTGATCTATACAAGATACCTAAATCCTTTGTACCAGCGAGGTGTCGTAAACCTCTTTTTTGCACAAATGACATGTTCTTGGTTAGGATTTTCTAAAAATCTTGACAAATAACCCACACTATAGGCTATATCTGGTCTGGTCCCAACCATTAGGTACATTAGAGCTCCTATGACTTGTCTATAGGAGCAGAATTTCGATGTTTTGATGTTAAGTGAAACTTGGTTAAGTACTGATATTAGCTCTAATGTCATTGATATTCCTGGTTATACTTTTTATAGGCATGATAGAGTAGGGAGAGGGGGAGGAGTGGGAGCTTATGTCAAGAATCAATATACCTGCCAAACAATACAATTTAATTTTCATGTGAATAATAATTTGGAATTTTTATTTTTAAAGTTAAGCGTTATGTCACAAAATATAGCAGTTGGGACTCTTTATCGCCCTAAAGATAAAAATATGAAAACATTTATTGAAGACTGCGAAAATATTTTTTCATTTTTGTGCCTAAGCTTTGATGAGGTGATATGCCTGGGAGACTTTAACACGGACTTTTTAAATCCAAATAATCTTGTCACTTCTTGCTTAGAATCCTATAACTTATGTCAAATTATTAATGAGCCGACAAGAATAACAAAAAATACTAGCAAGTTACTCGATCCTATTTTCGTCACTTCCAAAGAGTTAGTTATTTCCAGTGGTGTTATAGGCACTAATCATATTTCTGACCATGGTTTCACCTTTTGCAATTTTTCAATAGTTAAGCCAAAAACTTCACAAATATTTATTAGGGTGAGATCTTTTGAAAACTTTGATCAACAAAAATTTGATGCAGATTTGAGACGGCTTCCTTGGCACTTATTATTTAGAGAGAGAAATATTGATAGGAAGGTTGAAATATTTAATAACTATATTCTATCATTATATGATTGTCATGCCCCAATAAAAGAAATAAGGGTTACCAAGCCCAAGGCTCCTTGGCTCACGCAAAACTTAAAATTAATTATGAAGGAACGCGATATCGCCTTGAAAAAGTTTAAAATAACCAAGAGTGAAACTGATCACGGTAGATACAGGGACCTCCGTAACTTTGCCCTTACATGTCTCCGCAGGGAAAAGAAAGCTTACATTGACTCATTAATGGCAGAAAAAAAAATCCTAAAAGACTGTGGTCTGCATTAAGTGATTTTAATATTAAAACCAATAAATCGACTGAAATTCCTGAACACTTATCTGATCCTCAACAAATCAATACTTATTTTTCAAGTTTTTTGCATACCGTATCAAATAGCTGTCAAAATCAAATTAATTTCTATGAATCAAATTTCTACAAAGATCACAGTTCTTTCAGTTTTACTATGGCTACTCCCGAAGAAGTAGGCTGTATTTTGCGTGATTTGCGTTCCAATGCCTATGGCGTAGATGAAATTTCTGCACAGATGTTAAAAAATTGCAGCCCCTTTATTGATCCTTGCATTACAAATATAATTAATTCTTGCATTGAGCAGGGCTATTTTCCTCAAATGTAGCGTGTTGCAGTGGGTAAACCTTTGCCTAAAAAAATCAACCCAGATGAATTCTTTGATTTGCGCGTTATTAGCATTCTTTCAGCTATTTCAAAAATTTTGGAAAAAATTTTATACAAACAAATTTATAATTTTATGACTGTAAATGGGATTTTACCGGAATTTCAAAACGGATTTAGGAAGGGGTACTCCACGGCAACCGCCTTGGCCACAGTAGTCAGTGACATAATCGAAGCATGTGATGTGAGTGAGGTTACGGCGCCTGTTTTGTTAGATTTCTCAAAGGCGTTTGACACTATTGATCATAAATTAATGTTATCCAAGCTTAAATACTATGGATTTAACGATCTTGCTTTAAATTTATCAAAATCATACTTAAATGGGAGATCTCAGAGCATAAATCTTAACGGAGTAACTTCATCGCAGACGAGCATTCTGTCTGGGGTTCCTCAGGGTAGTGTTCTTGGGCCTTTATTATTTTTAATTTACACGACTAGTATTTTAAAATCTATAGCTTATTGTAGTGCTCAGGCCTACGCTGATGATACACAGCTGTATGCTCACATTAATGTCGATGATGCTCATAATGCTGAATCATTAATTAATAACGAATTAAATAATATTTATGAATTGTCATTGGAACATAATCTTAAATTAAATGCAGACAAGTCTTGTGCGCTGTTTTTTGGTGCAAAGAATAGGGTAACTAGAGTTAAACAACAGATATCTTTAAAAATCAATACCGTTCCTTTAAATGTGGTAGATTCCACTAGGAACCTTGGTATCATTTTGGACACGGAGCTTAGGTTTCGTGAACATGTTAAAAAATTAAATCAAAGAGCATTCATTAACCTTAAGCTTTTGTATTCAAATAAACACTTCTTAAATAAAACTTTGAAACGTAATTTATGTGAAAGCCTAGTGTTATCACATTTTAACTACTGTGACTTTATTTATGGCCCGTGTCTGGATCTTGAATCCAAAATTCGTATTCAAAAAGTTCAAAATAATTGCTGCAGACTTGTTTGCAATCTCCGAAGATATGATCATGTGTCTCACAAGATAAAAGAATTGGCTTGGTTAAATATGGAGCAGCGCAGAAATCTTCATTTGGTAAATTTTACCCATCAGCTTATAACAAGTAACCACCCTTCCCCCCTCAAAGCAAAGTTTATACTGCGTCATCGCAACCGTTTACGTAATAATCTACGAAATGATAGTGTGTTTTCGATCCCTAGACATCGAACGTCTCTTTTCAAAAGAAGTTATGTTTATAACGCAATCATGTTGTACAATTCGCTGCCAGCTAATTTAAAAGAAAAAACATCTTTTGTCATATTTAAAAGGGAATATAAAATATACCTACTCTCAAGGTAAATGAGAATACGAATACCAGTGTGTTTGGTGAGTTCTTGTCGGGGTTCATAGTATGGTCTCTTATTGTTAAATAGTATGCAAGTGCTTTTTAGTGTTTTCACTCAATTCTTCACCCTTTTATTGTCGTTTACTTACTTTTTTTTTTGCTTCTAGTGGTTAAGTTGAATAGCTTGTAGCTAGACTTCGCCACACTGAAGCATAATGCTGTCCAAAAATGTAGTTTTCATTCTTGAATAATAAAAGTCGTTTTTATTTATTTTATTTATTTATTTATTTATAAGGAAAATCTACTGGTGTTGAATTTTTACTCTGTATGGTGCTTTCAGGTGGTTTAAGCATCGGAGTTGATACAGGTCTACATTGGGAAAAACCAAACTTTTCTAGTACTTTTTCTGTATAGCTTCTTTGGTTTTTCTTATGCCTTCTTCGGACTTCTCAAGCTCCATAAGTATTTTCAAAATGGTTTTATGTCTCTTAAATTACCCTTAACGCAACGCATTATTAAATTGGAATTTTAAAAACTATATCTGTTTTAAAGTCGTCGATACGGGTGGGCAAGAAATTGAATAATCGATTAAACGCTTAATATTTTAGCAAATAACTGAATAATCGATTAATCGAAATAATCGATTAATCGGTAATTTATTAAAAGAGAATCGAATAATCGATTATTTTCGCCCAACCCTAATCCCATAATATTGTAGTAAGTGAAACTGAAGCTGAAATTTCGGTAGAATCACTATTGCTGATGCAAGACTGATGCTATTATAAAAAGAGGTAATAAATACTTTGGCTGAATCAGCAGATAAAATTTATAATTTAGTTTTAATTTGTAAATATGGCTTTGATATTATCTTGGGATAGTCAGAATATAAGCAAGTGTTTTTGAACAACAGCTGCACTGATGCTTCTATATTTTTTACTAGTTTGGTTCCTATTAGATTAATTTTTTAAAATAGCGATAGCTCTGAAATACTTGTATGGCAAAATTTCAGGCCCTCATCAACGCGTTTCTGTCGTCCTCTTAACATTCATTTTCCTCGTGAGTCCTGAATTAACCGTTGTAAAAACAAAATTTGGATCATAGAATTAAAAATTTAAAACCCTTTTTTTACAACGAAGGAGCCTTTAATGATCAAAATAATTTTTTAAAACGGTTTAAGAACATACAAATGATTTTTATACATGATTTTTATCGTTAGTGATAATTAATACACCCTATATATAAATATAGATGATGAGCCAAAAATTCAACAATTATTTGTCTAAAACACGATATATTAAATGTGTAATACTTAATAAATTTTATGTCTTATTTCTGGTAAACCTGATTATGGCCAGCTTTCCTAGAAATTCGACCAATGTGCGCCGGGTCCAAAGGTCACATGCCAGTATCGTGCTAGTTTTCGCGCGGGGAAGGAGGCATACCGTTGACGTGCCGCCGCGGAGAGTGAATCTTCTTATCGTTAGTTAATATTCGAGGACTCTGTATAGCGCCTCAAAAACACAGTAATTATTTACCTAATAGCACCTCCATATCACACTAATCTAACAGACCAGTAGCCGAGGCACCTTTATTCAAAAGCCTTCAACTGAGATGGAGTAATAGGCAACAATTTGCCTGTTAAACCAATTAAATCTTATTACCACAAGGTATCACAACTACAATATAATTACTATAGTACATATATCAAAAACATATGGAAGTCCATTAAAAATTATATTTTTGTCAGTAAGCAAATACTAATTGGACATCCTGTATAAAATTACATGCTCAAACATACGTTTATTTTATCTAAGTTATTTTTGCTGGTTAAGCAAATTACGCTTTGTAGTAGACAAAAATATCGCTGACATGCTGCAATAATTAAAATAACTTGAGGGAACGGGTATGACAGAATTCTTATTAATGGTTTGCATAGAGAGTCGTCCCCGTCTGAATAATAATTACTGGAATTTCGCAATTGTGTATGGGCATTATATCAGCGTTTCGCAATTACTACATTGTATTGCTCATTTTTCGATAGTCTTGTCTCAAGATAAGACGAGGCGAGATAATGAAGGTGATTTGTTCCGTGTGAGGCATGAGGCAACCTCTCTCAAAAGGAGGCAAAGTGCAATACAATTTTTTTCAAATATTATTTAAGTATGCTTTTTCGTCTTTTTTAATTGCCGCACCATACGAAGACTATTAAATGATGACTTTAAGAGATAAAATATTGATATACAATTATTAATTGTGTTTCGGTTTTGCCTCAAAATGCCGCAGACAAATTTTGGCACATTTACCGCAAAACTAAAACACATTTTTCCAATTACTAAAAACTTTGAGCTCAATTTTGCAGCGGATTTCATAATTTACTCTTTCGACACGCAATGTCTTTTAAAACTACCGGAATATTTTGAAAAAATGAATATTGAAAATTTGCTACATATAGGGACCACTGGTTGCGCTTGATTTATAAATGGCAATGTCAATATTGTCAAGTTTGTGGTTTTTGTAGATAATGTGCGTAACTTAATTTTTTTTAATGGAATCCCCTCTACATTTTTATTACAATTCATTTATTGCATCACTATATCACTTTGTCGAAATCACAGATATCATGCCGGATTAGCCTACGCCAATGAACTCCATACAGTTCACAGGTATTTTCAGGTTGCAATCATGAAACCATAGACTTTAAAGTCGTGTAAAAAGCGGCGCCGATACAAAGTAAAAATTTAGAAACATTATTCTTGTATTTCGTGCCAGCGTTGTCAGAGTTGACTGGGTGGTAATTAAGATTAGGCGAGCAATAAATCTGAAGTGTCGCCGCTTTTTTTACCAACCCTTTATTATTTGTTTTAGTTTTCAGGTACTTTAGTTGGTCTAGGATAGATAAAACGCTTTTAGAATGCATGACCTGTAAGGCCACTGACTTTGGCTCCAGCGGCGTCTCAAAGCTGAATTTTCTTTATTAAAATTTAATATAAGACAAAATTTAGGACAAATTTACTTTTTAGTATTGCTATAATAGTAATAATAAGAGATGTGAATAAAGTGGCTCATGACTATTTACTGGGAAGATATTTTTCTTTCGGGCCAAAATTTAAAAAAAGCCGATTCTGTGCAATTAGTACCTATTCCTATTCTAGCAATATTGCTGATGCGCTGTACGACGAGCCATTAAAGCAACGTTGAAAATTATACTGTGCCGTAGGACCTTATTATTGAATATGGCGTTGGTCTATGGGTATGAACATTACCTCCTATAACTAGGCCAACTAGCTAATATTAAAATTAGCAGTGACGTCATCTTAAGCGATCAATACTTTTTTGCCATAAGAAAAGCATACCCTCTGTATGCTTTTCTTATGGCAAAAAAGTCAAGAGGAGCCCAGTAAAAGTATTGATTATTTAATCGCGCCTACTTGCGTATTTAACGTTGATTGCCACGCTGGGCCACCGGAATGTCAATTTCCATCCGCCATCTTCGATATATTCTGTATCCAGTGCTGCCAGATTGGGCGCTTTATCACAAGTTTGCTACAAATTATTTTTCTAAGAAACCTAAAATATTTGTCTTGGATTACAATTAACAATATATTAAATACTTAATGTAAAAGTTTGCTTTGGTATATTATGGTATATATTAAAATATAAATAAATATTTAAAATCTGAAAAGTAAATATATAAAAACCGGAAAGTGAAGCATAAAGGAATCAAAAACTTTAAGGAAATTAACGTTGCTTAGCAATAATTATGTTGTATAAATATTTAATTTATAATATAAGAACTGCGCCAACGAACTAACACCCGTTTTTTCCAGGCTTTTTTCTCTTTCTTACGGAAAAGGGATTTACGCATCCTCTTGGAATGTCGCTCGACTGCAACCTGTTCCAAAAAAAGGCAAGAAAACCACTCCCTCAAACTATCGCCCAATTGCCTTGCTTCCGATAATCTCCAAAGTCATGGAACGTGTAGTCAACCAGCAACTACTCAAGTACCTCGAGAACAACAGAATAATCAATACGGCTTTCGCAAAGAGAGATCGACAGGAGATATATTGGCCTATGTCACTCATATATGGAGTAGGGCAATTGAAAACTACGGAGAGTCTCGAGCGATTGTGTTGGATATTTCAAAGGCATTGGACAGAGTTTGGCATGACGGACTGCTCAACAAACTGCCGTCCTTCGGACTGACAGCCTCTCTCTGCAGCTGGCTGGCCAGTTTCCTTAAGAACCGATCCCTACACGTTGCAGTCAATGGACAAGTCTCGGACACATTCACCATCAACGCGGGCGTGCCTCAGGGCGCAATACTTTGACCAACTCTGTTCCTCATCTATATTAATGACCTACTGATCGAAACGAATAATCCTGTTTACAGTTTTGCAGATGACAGTACCCTTGTTTCCCACTTTAGATTAGAAAAACCCTTACCAGCGACTGAGACTCACCACTGCAGACAGGAGCAGATTACAGCTATTAATCAAGACCTGGAGAAAGGTCAAACTTGGGGCGACCGAAATTTGGTCCAGTTCAATACAGCAAAGACCCAAGCAGCAACGTTTACCAAGAGGGCCAATACAGCTGGCCCTGACATCATTATGGGAGGATCGACCATTCCTTCATCCTCGTCAATCGGACTGCTGGGTGTCTCGGTCAACAGCAATATGTCATGACATGACCATGTTGCTAACATCGTAAAATCAGCCTCCCAGAAGCTTGGTGCGCTATTTCGCAACAAAAAACTCTATACACCGCAGCAGTTGCTCTTGCTGTACAAAGCGCAAATAAGACCGTGCTTAGAATATTGCTCACATATCTGGGGTGCCGCACCAAAGCACACCCTAAAGCTGGTGGATTCCATTCAGAAGAGAGCTGTGCGTCTCGTCGGCGACCCGGAGTTGACCCGGAATTTGGATAGTCTGGAACACCGCAGACATGTTGTCGAAATGTCTCCGTTTTACAGATACTTTCACGGCAGATGTTCCCAGGACATGGCCCGCATAATCCCGCCCCTGGCAACTCCTGTCAGACAGTTACGACAGACGGTAGGAGCGCACCAGTTCGTCGTACAACTAGAAACACCTAGAACATTGCTTTACAAGAACTCCTTTGTCTGGCGCACTGCATCACTGTGAAACTCACTGCCAGGACATCTGTTCCCCCTAATTACAACCTACAACTGTTCAAGAACCGTGTCAATCAACATAGAATCTCCCTTTAGTGTGTGTGCCACTGCCATAAAAAAAGGTAGTTCCATTTAAAAACATAATTTCAAATGTCATTCAACAAATCCTGTAAAAAATATGTCCAACTAAATATACGTCAAATAGTTTACTTCCCAAATAATGTATGAAACTAACTCTACCGACCCAGACGAGCCAAATCCAGATGGCTAGAACGAGGCAATACTGCAAATTCATAACAATATGATAACGCAAATGATTTAATATTTGGGTTGCAGTTCGAGGATGACGAGACGGTTCTTAAAAATCTGGCAACGCTGCCTCCTGTCACTTGCCAGGTTGCCAGCGTACTTTCAACGTTCGACCGGTTTCTTAATTGTTTTTCGATTTTCCATTGATTCTCTGTTTATTTCTTTATAATATCAGTACTTTAGTGTGTTTAAATTTATGTGAACAATACCGTCCAGATGCTGTGCACGTGCACCCGGCTGCGGTGGAAACTAGTCGAAAAGACCTAAAGTTCATGTTTTTAGCTTTTCAAAATGTTTGGACTTAAGACCTGTTGCTTTCGTGTAATAAAATTTTATTTTGTGCTCGCCGACCATTGTGTATAGGAAATTTATAAAATTTGTTCCTGTTAGCTGCCTAGTGTAATTATGCCTCATAAAGGCTGTAATGCAATGTTTGCTATATGCCCTCAGTGGTCAAAAAACTTCATGAACTAGAACGAGACAAAATACTAAAACCTGGGTATTCCCTTAGTAGGCTCTTTTTCCATCATTAATAGAAAGGCAAAATGTTAAATTACCTCTCAAAATATTTAATCCTTTTATTATAGAGGCTCTGAAAGGTTTTCTTAATAATTTGTCACATTCACATTTATTTAAGTGGATCTTGCTGTCATTTTGCTTTTAAAAAAATTAAGTTGTGAATTTTGCAAAGAAAATTTAACTTTAAATGAACCTTGTGTTGTAGAAGATTCTTACAATTTAATTAATTCCTTAAGTCGTGAGGCTCTTTTATATCATCGTGAACAAGTAGACCTTTTGAAAATTGTAAAAATCAGCTACAAATTGAAGCTTCAAAAATTTTTCTTTGCCGCATTTCAAATACACTTATTTCTTATTAATTATTGTTCTAAACATAACCATAATCTTTTGGGTAAAAAGAAAAAATGGAAACTGGAGATTTTTTATAAATAAATATTAGACCCCAATAATATACCGAGTAATATACCAAATCTAATATAAAAAAGTAATAATCTGAAACCTGTATAAAGTTGTAATGTTTTATCACAAATATTTGAAGATTGCAGGGTTCTTTGGATGGAGAAAACCTCGGAGAAAACCGAGGAGAAAACACATACCAAATTTGACATTACTATTACCTATTATGACACCTTTATTCCTATAGTGACATTTTACCACCTATCTATTAAATAGATTGGTGGTATCTAGTTTCAGTTTATCAAAATAGATTCTATTTTGATAAACTGGATATTTAAAGGTTTTTGCTTTGAAATTTCGTTTTCCTTTAACAAAAATCGAATGAGGCACGTCTAAAGGTTGAGTTAATGACTCGCAGCCTTGTTTTAACCGAAAGCCCTTAAATATTATTGATGTATGCCGAAAAAGGTAAGTAAACTGCAATTTTATTTTTGATTTAAAAAAATGAGTAATACACATTTTCAGCTATAATAGTCGTGCTGAAAGTAATATCAGCTTGTAGAAGATATTGTATTAGGCCAATTATGTTTCACACTACATATAAAAAGTTAAATTTACAAAACACAAGTTTTTGTTATATTTTTTCGAGATTTTTGCATCTAAAATGTCTACTTAACTGTGAAATTTAAAAAAAAATTCACATTTCAATATACGCCTGTAAATAAGATATGACCACCTTGGATGACGTCACGCGTAAGCCGTCAGGCCTAGTCATAGGCGGTAATGGTATGAAGTTAGCAACGAATTTATCAGAAACGTTTCAGTGGCTAATAATTCGGTACACAATTCCCGCTAAGCGGCAAAGTCGCAATATTAAGAGGATAATCCAATAATTGGAGATAGTATTCTATTTATTAGTGTTATAAAACAACTACCCAGAATAATCTACTACAGGTTCAGCATTATTCACGACGAGGAACCGAAGGATGAAGGAGTGCAAATTATGCTTAAAAGTAGTAATGTTAACACACATTTTCATTGAAAATGCCTAAAAATATTTCCCACATACTCTCTTAATCTCCGCGCGTAATTCAACCGTCATGTTATAATATAATATGTGGCAGAGGTTACAAATATGAATATACCAAAACCAAAGTTTTCCTGAAGATACCTGTTACATTCCAGGCATTGCCTGTCAATTTTAACACGAAATTCAGGGGATGACGAAGATACCTGCTTACATTCCAGGCATTCCCTTGTAATCTCAGTGCAGAATGAACAGGACCACTCCCAAAGTATGAAATATTCTGCATATGCCAGAAATATAAATGCCCCAAAATTAAATTTCTACTGAAGATGCCAGAAGATTCCCTTAATTTCAGTACGGAATCCAAGGGATAACGAGGCTGAATTATAAAATATTTTGCAGTGGTTACAAATATGAATGGCACAAAACCAAAATTTCACTGAAGGTACCTGTTAAGATTGGGATTCCAAATAAACACTTCTGGTCTCAGCGTGAAATTCAGTGGATGACTAGTTGGAATCCAACCTCGAATTATAAAATATTTTTCATAGGCTGCAACTATGGATGGTCCACACTCAAATTGTCACTAAACATTCCTATACATTTTCCAGATATAATATCAGCGTGCATTGTAAGGGAAGACGGGGTACACATCAACCTGAAATTATAAAATATGTTGCAATTATGAATGCGCTAAAATCAAGTTTCTTCTGAAGTTAATCGTTAACATGACAGACATTCTCCTTAATCTCAACACGGGATGAACAGGATTACGAAGGGCAAACCACCCTCAAAATTATAAAATATTTTGCCGGGCTACAAATATGAATGCCATAGAACCAAAATGTCACTAAAAATACCTAGTCAGATTCCAAGTATACTCGCTTAGTCTCAGTGTAAAATTCAGTTTACTGGGTACAAACCACCCACAAAATATTATAAAATATTTTTCAGAGGCTCATCCAAACTCAAATATTTGCCAAAACTATAAAGTGTCAAGATATATACTCTTAGTCTCAGCGTGAAATGTAAGGGGATGACGAGGTCCAAACCAACTTTAAATTACAAAATATTTTGCAGAGGCTACATTAATTATGAATGCGCTAAAATCAAGTTTCTTCTGAAGTTAATAGTTAACATGCCAGACATTCCCCTTAATCTCAATACGGGATGAATAGGATTACGAAGGACAAACCACCCTCAAAATTAAAAAATATTTGGCAGGGGCTTCAAATATGAATGCCAAAATCAAAATTTCATTGAAGATACCTGTTAAGATTCCAAATATACTCTCTTAATCTCAGCTGGAAATTCGGGAGGTGACGGGGTACAAACCATCCCTAAATTATTTTGCAGAAGCTACAAACAAGATTGTCTCAAATTCAAATTTTCACTGGAGATATAAGCCACTCTACCCTCAAAATTATAAAATATTTTGGAGTGGCTACAAATATGAATGCTATAGAACCAAAATTTCACTGAAGATACCTGTTAAGATTCCAAATATACTCTCTTAATCTCCGCTTGAAATTCAGGAGGTGACGGGGTGCAAACCATCCCCAAATTATAAAATATTTTGCAGAGGCTACAAATAAGATTGTCTCAAATTCAAATTTTCACTGAAGATATATTTTAACGTCTCAGTACCGAATTCTGAGGATGACGGGATATAAGCCACTCTACTCTTAAAATTAAAAAATGTTTTGCAGAGGCTACAAATATGAATGCTATAAAACCAAAATTTCATTGAAGATACCTGTTAAAATTCGAAATATACTCTCTTAGTCTCAGCTTGAAATTAAGGAGGTGACGGGTTACAAACCATCCCCAAATTATAAAATATTTTGCAGAGGCTAAAAATAAGATTGTCTCAAATCTAAATTTTCACTGTAGATATAATGTAACAAGCAAATTTTGGAGAGGCGACATGCGACGTTCAAACAGGCGAGGATGTGACAACCCTGGAAAACGAATGGCGCAGCAGTAGAATCGAATCGGTGTTATATAATACGGAGTATATAGATATAGTTATTGTAGGATAGCAGAGTCGACTCATGGCGTTATGTAATTATGATAACTGTACTGGCGAAGGTGTATTGGCGAAATAAAACGTGTTACTAAAAAGTGTTGTTTACAGATCAGAAGTCGGGATAACCTACGTATTGTATTATTTGTTGTGGAGAACGGTGAAATACGCGATTTCAGCGAGTTAAATCGCAGTGGCAACTTCTTCTTTTTTTGTGAGTGGCGATATCACAAAAACAAAAAGCGGGCGTTTGTTGCTATCCTTGACAGTAGATTGACATTTGGCGATTTTTCAGATATTCACGATAATAATAAACAACTGTGTGCTAATTAATTAGTGATTATTGTAAAAATTGTGGCGTATTTCAACTGTGTTTATTGGGATTGGTGTTTAAAAGGCGTTTTTCTAGTAATTGCCTATGGAGGAAGGCAGAAGTGATGAGTTAGATTTCGATTACGAGTTGGAATTGAGCGACGTTGACCACGGCGAAGGCGATTCGGCGATGGAAGACGAAACAGTCTCCATGGTACATAAGCTGTTGAAAGGCGGTTTGGCAACTAGTATCCAGCAGATTGTGGCGGCCGAAATGGCAAGGGCGGCGAAGCAAAAGGCGGCCGAAATGGTAAAGGCGACGAAACAAAGGGCGGCCGTTGGTACTGGCGGTACCAAGGGCAACATGGAGGGCGAAAAATCAGGTGAGAGCGTTCCTCAGGCGGTAGTAGAGCACGCTTGTAGCGATAGGGCGGACTCCGCTTGCAGTTCGGGCTGTATAGGGTCAAGGGCAAGAGCAGGCGGCGACATTATTTACCCTTTCGATCCTGATAGCCGGGACTGTAACGTAGTAAGGTGGTTGAGCAAAATTGATCAGTTGGGAAATATTCATGAGTGGTCGAACTATGAGAGAACGTATTTTATGCAGGCGAAATTGCAAGGTGTAGCAAGGGGCTGGTTTAATCGGCTCGATGAATGTGACCTCTCATGGGAAGACTGGAAGGCGGCTCTTAGGAAGGCGTTTCCTAGAGTGCATGACTTTGCTCAGCTGCTCAAGGAGATGATAGCGAGGGTTAAATTGGACGGCGAAACCATGACCCATTATTATCATGATAAAATGGCGTTGATCGAAAGGTGTGGGTTTTCAGACACAAAGGCGCTTTCGTGTCTGATTGACGGTCTGCCTCTCAATCTACAGGCGAATGTGAGGGCATTTAGTTGCTCTTCCCCTGGCGACTTTTATACTGGCTTTCTTTCCTCTTTTGACAGATATCGGCGTCCATCAACCGATATTGTGGAATTGAAGGGGCAAGGAAGTCCAGGATCATGCCCAGGCGAAGTCGACGAAGACTTTGCGATCTTCTGAGGCGATTCTCAAATTGAGAGAGGCGTTTGGCGAATTTTGGGTACGGAAGGAGTACTATTTCCAACTGTTGGCTCGGGCTGGCGCTTACGAGCAACGCGTTTGCTGACTTTTTAGCGAGGCGAGGTGTAAAACAACAAGGGCGTATGGTCAGGTTGAAAGGTGCATGCGAGTCTGACTGGCGAGGTGCAAAGTGCGAATGGTCAGGTTGAAAGGTGCATGCGAGTGAGTTTGACTGGCGAGGTGCAAATGGCGAATGCTCTGTTGGCGAAAGGCGAGAGCTATGGTGATTTAAAGGCGAGTGAAAATCTGACAAAGGCGTAATATAAAGGTGATATTCGATAAAAGGCGTAAGGTTGCAACCGCAGGCGAAACCCTTAGGGTAGGCGATTTGGTGTTATGGCGAATGCACAGATCGATAAGTTCTGGTTGATTTAATGGCGAGTTAAATTAATGAGGGCATTAATTGTTGCAGGATGGCCGAATGTAACAAGCAAATTTTGGAGAGACGACGTGCGACGTTCAAATAGGCGAGGACGTGACAACCCTGGAAAACGAATGGCGCAGCAGTAGAATCGAATCGGTGTTATATAATACGGAGTATATAGATATAGTTATTGTACGATAGCAGAGTCGACTCATGGCGTTATGTAATTATGATAACTGTACTGGCGAAGGTGTATTGGCGAAAGAAAACGTGTTACTAAAAAGTGTTGTTTACAATATTTTAACGTCTCAGTACGGAATTCTGAGGATGACGGGATATAAGCCACTCTACTCTTAAAATTATGAAATGATTTGCAGAGGCTAGAAATATGAATGTCATAAAACCAAAATTTCATTGAAGATATCTATTAAGATTCCAAATATACTCTCTTAGTCTCAGTTTGAAATTCGGGAGGTGACAATAATAATAATACAAATAAGATTGTCTCAAATTCAAATTTTCACTGGAGTTACTTGTTTCATGCCAGACGCTCCCCTTTATTATTGTAATACGGGATGTAGGGAATCAGGAGAAAAACAAACGACCCACAAATTATAAAACATTTTGCAAAGGCTACAAGTATCTGTGGATAATCCCCGCATTTCTTCTGGATATCAGTGCGGAGTTCAAGGGAGTACGTATTATAAACTGCCCCCAAATTATAGAATATTATGCAGGAGCCATAAATATGAATGTCGCAAATCATATTTTAACTGGAGATACTTGTTAATATTACAGGCATTCCCATTAATTTATTTATTTTATTTATTTATTTATCTAATTATACTCTTTACAAACACCATTCACATAGTACTTACAGGTAAAGAGTAACATATAACAACTAAAAAATTTTCTAAAAACATATAAATCCAATAAAACATTATACAAAAGTTAACAATGAACAGCCAACAGTTAAAAAAGTTCTTTTATTTTTGCTGCAGAAATATTAAAAATATCTGTCTGGGACCTCTTGATTTCCTTGTTACACACTGACATCAAATTATTGAAAGGTGACAAACTGAATAAATTGATATTAAATAAATTATAATTTAAAATTCTAAGATTGACCTTTGGGACATTCAGCCTTATAAAGCGCATCAGGTCACAGTCTTTGTACTTAATATTGTTAATAATAAAGCATATAAACAAAGTAGCCTGTGTGTTCCTTCTTTCCTCCAAACTACCCATGTTAAAATCCTGCAGGATAGATCTATACGAGACCACATATGGATATTACTTCTTGACATAGAGGTACCTCAAAAAACGCTTCTGAACCCATTCTATAAAATCTATATGATATGCTGTTGTTGGCATCCACACTTGCAACGCATATTCCAGATGTGGTCTCACACAGACACTATATAGGCGATTGATAGTTGAAATATTAAAATCTCTGCTGTTTCTAATGATGAAACCTAGGCATTTATATGCTTTACACACAACATATGAATAATGATTATTAAATATAAAATTATCCTGAAATATTACACCTAAATCTTTAACCTCAGTCTTACGATCCAATTTTAGTCATTTATTCTATAGTCATACAAAAAACAGTTATTCTTCCTAGTAAACGACATTACAGAGCATTTGTTTATATTTAAGAACATCCTGTTAGTATGGAACCACTCACATACAGCATTCAAATCTTTTTGCAATTGTTGACTGTCTTTAACAGATTCCACCTGCTTAAAGAGCTTAAAATCATTCGCAAAAAGAAGACCTGCAGAGCCTGTAAGATATTACGGCATATTCTGTATGAAAAGAGTGAACAATAGACCACCCTGTGGAACTCCAGAGGATGCAATGTATTTATTTGATGTAACTTTTCCAATTTTTACATATTGAGGCCTATTAGAAAGATGGGATTTAAAAAAAATCATAAGTTCGCCTGGATGCACCATGCTCCACACGTTTCTCAAGCAGGATTCTATGATCTACCTTATCGAAGGCCTTTTCACAGTCAATGTAAATTACATCCAGCTGGGACTTATTCTCTATAGCATTAGCAGCATTTTCCGATATGGTGATTAAATTTGTGACTGTTGATTTATCGGTAACAAATCCATGTTGATGTAAAGATTTATTAGGTTGGGTAGCATTATACAGCTCCGCAAACAAAATCATTTCAAATACTTTGGCCAAAACATCGATTAAACTAATATGTCTATAATTACATACATCTGTTTTCTATCCATTTTTATGTATAGGAGTTATAACAGCAATTTTGATTGCCTCTGGGAAATGAGTTTCCTGTACGGCCAGATTAAAGATGTGAGCCAGGGGCTTAGCCAGAAACTCAGAGAGCCCTTTATAAACGTAAGGAGGTATGTTGTCACTACCCGTTGATTTTTTTGGCTTCAGATTTTTAATATTGTTTATGACATCAAGGTCAGTAATAGTTGAAAATTCAAAAGATCCATAGCTAAGAGATGCTTGGTCCAGCTCACAATCATCCCCTGATTCAAAATACCGCGAAAAAGCATTTGCAATACCATCCGGTCCCGAAAAAGTAGCATTCTGATACCTAACTTCTCCCGGTACCCCAGTTCGTCCAGAAACTGCCAAAATGTAGTTGGATCAGAATTAATATCTGACTCAATTTTACGTCTGTACTGTCTGTGTTCTAGATTAATTTGTGATTTTTTTGCTTTTCTGAGGTTTAGATACTTGCTATGCTGCAAGACACTAGCCTTACGTCTTAATATCAATAATTTATTTTTTTTCTTTTATTCTGCGCAATAAGTCTAGCGAATACCATGAGGGAAAAGCAGGCCTACAGACATCCTTGCGTATCTGATACTTAGGAATACTCTCATCTAGGCATCCATACATATTAGCATAAAATTCATTAAGTCTATCACTCGCATTCTCACACGATAGCAAACTAGTCTTTTACCAAATGATACAAATGTACAAAATTCCCCTTAGAAAAATCATATACATATTGTTTACATACTGTTGTGGATTTATTATTATCTTTTAAGCCTACTTGAAAATGCAGAGCTGGATGGTACAAATCATCTGCTACTAATGGAGAGTCACTTCTACGAAGACTGAAAATGTCAATATTAGAAATCAATAGGTCCAGACATCTATCCCTAAAATTACTAACATCATTAAATTGCCCTAGATTAAAAATATTATGGAACTCATTAAGTAATTCAGATTTATCATTATCACAGTTTAAGTAACTTGGTAGGTTAAAATCTCCCAATATCAATAGATTAACCTGCTCGTTTATTCCTAACAAATCTCAAATACATTAAAATATTTCATATAAATTTCTACATTAGAATTAGGATGTATATATACAACAGATTTAAAAAAAAATTCTTAACCTAATTTTTACAAAAATACATTCTAAATCACAGTTAACATTTATCACCTCAAATTTAATATCTTTGCTCAATGCTAATATTACTCCTCCCCCTCTTGATGCACCATTTGCATTACGGTCTCTCCTTACAACGGTATATCTGGAGTCAAACAGCTCTTCTGAATAGATACCCTCACACAACCAAGTTTCAGTCAGGGTTACTATATCATAACACTCTGCGAGTAAGTTGGTAAAAAATGTCCTAAGTCCACGAACATTTTGATAGTATACACAACTCTCATGGATTATACTTCTTGTGTACATTGAGGTTTTTCCTGTGTGGCTGCAGGTGAGTGCTCTTCTTGAATAAAAAAAAAGAGCAACTAGCGCTTCGTTTGGCCAAATATCTCTTCGCCATGCATTACGACAGTTCTCTTGCCTGATTGTGACTTTCAGTGATGAATATAAAGTGGGATGATTTGACTCATGGGTTACACACTCAATTTTAGGAAAATGTTTACTCAGCATAGCTTTTAATTCCTCTGGTTTGCTTTCTGGTTTCAATCTGGTAACGTGGAGCGAAATTAGTTTTGGGACAGCCCCTATTCACGTAGTATTCCCATTTCGTCCAACTACATATCTTCGCCTGCCCTTTTTGTGGTTCACCTTTTCCCATCCTTCTTCAGCGTCTTGTTGCTTTTCGCCAAGTTGCTGCACATTTTGCAGTATATTAAAACTTTGGGCCTGTAGGATTGCTGCGTTTACGGCAGTTTTTGAAACAGGTTGCATTCCTTTGTTTTGTTGTTTACCTAAACAATCAGTTGGTATTATTGAATTGTTCGAGTTTGACTCATGTCTTTGCGCACGATCACCGGTTGCCAAATCCGTTCGTACGGTGTTACCGGTTACTCCCGTTTGTGTCTCCCGCTCCGCGCGCGAGCGCCATGTTACTACTCTAGTCTTATTCCACGGTAATTTTTTCGATGAAACTTTAGGTACAATGGACGGTATGGTGACACTACCTATGTCGGCTACTTGACTTGGTTGACCTTGTTCGTCCTTGGCGATGCCGATTATATTTAGTTCGTTCAAAATTCTTTTCTCCATTGATTCCATCTTTCCCATTACCTCCTTGCACATTATGACCATACTTTCCCTTTCTAGTTGGGCAATTCTCGCTTTTAACACAGTAATTTCTTCATTTTTGTTCGCAACTGCCTCGCTGACGGCTTTGTTTACTTCGTCATCACGGGTGACTTTGGCACATGCTTGACACAAAATTAAACTTTTACTCGCACTTACGACCAAAAGACCTGTAATTCTAAGCGCACACGAATGGTGGAAGTATATTCTGCACGTATTACACTTTACCGCGGCTTTTTCTACATCAGTTTTGCAATATTTGCATTTACTTTCTGCAGCATCTTCCGATGCTACGGTTGGGTTTGCACCCCATTTACTTCTTCGGCGCCATCTTAGAAGGATGATGGGATGACGAAGTACAAACCACCTTCAAGTTGTAAAATATTTGGCCACAGATATGAATGTCCCATAACCAAAATTTGACTAAATTCGAAATATTCTTCCTGACGGTACTCAATTCCATACAGAGATTAAAAGGGCATGTCTGGAATATTAAGATATATCTCCAGTGGAAATTTGGTCTTGGGGCATACATATTTCTAGCTCCCGTAAAATATTTTAAAATTTGAAGGTGGTTTGGGGAATCCGTCATCCTCTTAATTTTATACTAAGATTAAGAGAGAATGTGTGAAATATGTTTAGATATTTTTCGTTAAAATGGATGTAAACGTTATAATTTGCACTCCTTCATCCTCCGGTTCATCATCGTGACTGATGCCGAAGATGTAGTAAATCATTATAAAGCATTCTACTAAAAATGTGTTTTTAAACACCATTTTTAGTTATTGGAATATTCTCTTAATATTGTGTATTTGTCTCTTTGCAGAATTTGTATTCGGAACTACCAGCCATGGATGTTGCTGATACTTGCCCATTAATTAAACATTTTAAGGGTGGATTTACAAGATATTTTAATATCACCCGTAAATTGGTTTGCAGTATAAAACATGTTCTGAAGCAGGGTCTAGACATAAGAAAGTTTAACTTGTGATCCTTTTACGAGGAGATTATATGGTAATGTCAGGTCAGGCTTAAATAAGTGTAATGATATGTTCCGATAAAAAAATGTTGATTAAATATATTAAAATATAGATGCATTTTCTCGAATTTCACATGTAGCGCTAAAATTTGAATGATCAAAATGTCGATGTCGCCTCGTTTTCTTAAAAAAAAAAATGGGTATTTTTGAAGAAACTATAAAATATAGATGCATTGATCCAAAGTGCCAAGTCTAATTTAAAATATTATGCCAGCGATGAAAACTCATATTTTAGAATTTTATTAAATCAATATATAACAAAAAATGTCCAAATATTGGTTTTCTGTAAATTATAGGTGTGAAATTTTGCAGGCCAGCTACACACACTTCTTTTTGTAAGAAGATTATCCTCGTCTTACAACAAAATATTTCCTGAGTTTCACAAAAACAGCATTAACTCCCTAATTATGGGGGCTATAAGAGGAAATTTTAAAAGGCAAAAAAATTATAAACTAATAATATAATAAATGTATTAAAGTAAGGAGTTTTCGTGGAACATGAAAATTCATGTTCAACCTTTGACACATCGTGTAGTAACCGTTCTTCCACTTTGCAACGATATCACCAAGTTCATATATATTAGCAATTTTGCTACTTTTAACGATGCAATAATTTCTAAATTTATTATTAACGCTTATCGATGCCCGTTAAAAAGCCAATCACAATTTTACCCTATAAATAGATATTATTACTTATTTCACTCGTATAGCCATTCGAACACGGAAACATGACAAATACCAACTTGTATTCATTGATATAATTAACGATAAAAAATGACCATCATTACTTCTAAGCATGCCATTGCAAGAGAAACATTATTTTCACTGTCACATAACTAGTTACGTCAATTAATTTTAAATACGAATGTATGAAGTGCACCCATGTATCACCGTGTTTTCTAGAATATTGTACTTTTTCTATACGGATACATGTTTGTAATAAAGCGCATCAGATTATAAGATAAAATGCATTATCAAAGCTGATCCTTTTTCAAAGTTATATTAAATTTGATGTTTTAAGAAAGCACAAATTAAAATAGTAATTGTTCAACACAACAATAAAATA
>MU182777.1:280547-298902 GCA_016904865.1 Pissodes strobi
AAACTATTCGGTCGCCAAAAAAATCAACGCGCACAAGAAAAAGTAGGAACAAAGTAAACTACAGTACCAAAAACAGAGACAGTACAACTTGTTGGTGATCTTCTTACTTCATGTAATATCAATGATCAACAAAAAATCAATTTATTGTCCCTTCTAAACCTTTGTTTGTCTCAAGACTTTTTTCAATTTAACAACAAATTTTATAAACAACCTGATGGCTAGACAAAGGGCCGCTATCTTTCTCTCTTTTAGCAGATGTTTTTATGAACAATATAGAAAACAGTCATATAGTCACTCCAGCAAATCGAGAGATCCTTCATTGGTTCCGTTATGTGGATGACTGTCTTTGCTTCCTTGATTGCGATGCTCAGCCAAGCTTAATATTATCCACCCGAACATCAATTTTACAATCGAACTTGAAAACAATAATAAACTTAATTTTCTGGATATCACTGTTCATAGAGTGATAGACAGTCTTGAGTTTTCGATCTATAGGAAGCCTACTCAAACTGACCACACTATATCTTACTTGTCCCACCATCCGTGGCAACATAAGATGGCAGCTTTTCATTGCTATGCCAATAGGTTACTTAATATACCTTTGTCTACTGTGGAATACAACAAAGAAGTAAATATAATAAAATAAATAGCTTTCAATAACCATTTTGATCCTAGTCTTGTCGACACTCTAATCAATAAAACAAAACTCAAAAACTTAGAAGAGAACTGTCTCACAGCTTAATAGATAATTCATACAAAAAATACTTCTCCATTTCTTTTTTTGACTTAGAAACGAACCGCAAGATTTCCAAAACCATTCGCCAATTTGTCAGTAACTCTCATTTGTCCTTCAAAAACAAAAATCAATTATAAACCTTCTTAAATAACACGAAAGATAAAATAGATACTCTCTCAAAAAGTGGTATTTATAAGCTGTCGTGCAAATCTTGCGAGTGCTCCTACATTGGTAGGACATGTAGACCATTAAAGGTCCGTAACAATGAACATTTGAACAGAAACAACTCTGCTTTCGGAGAATATTTGCGAAATCATAACCATAACTTCAGTCCTCATTCTGATTCAAAGATTCTGCGCAACATTTCATCAAAACACTTCAATAGGTTAGATTTCATGGAGGACATGGAGATCCACAGCGAACTGCGTACAAATAACCATTGCCTCAACACTCAGGTCAATCTTAACAGGTCCTACATTCCATTACACAGAAGGCTTCTCGAGTGAATTCACTTTCGCCCAAACATTTGGAGGTGAGGAGGGTTGCTTGATTAAGCATTTTCAATTTCAAATTTCTGCAATTTTTACTACAGTAATGTAATGTAATTTGATTTAATTTTATTTTAATTTGTTAGCATTGAGTTAGCCCAGGCTAAAGTCATATTTTTTTCTCTTCTTTCTCTATCCTTTCGACTTGAGTTAGCTTAGGCTAATTTCATCTACTTCTTTCCTTTTTTATCTTTTCAGGTTGAGTTAACTTAGGCTAATTTCATCCCATTCAGGCTAACCTCATCTCTATGTTAGTCCTCTATTTTCACTTGATTAAGCACTTTCTTCCTTCCAAGACAATTTTCAAGCCACCACTTAAGCAGTCAACTGAATTTCCAAATATTCATTTGCAGATTGTACACTCAATACATATTATGGCATTTGGTTAGTCTCGTCTGGCATAGTAGCAACTACTTTTGTAAGTTAGGTTAACTTTAGACCATTACAGTAGCTTTATTTAATTTTATCTCCTAACTTAATACTTATCATTTTTAAAAACTCTTAAAATTCAAAATTACCGCCGTTTTTGGCATATAAACGTCATCAGTCTGCTTGTCAAGACTGTCAATAGCGACATATTTGATGTGCCATCTAAAAGCGTCGGTCTTGGTACCATGCTTTTGTTTTAATTTTGTTTAATTAAAGATTTTAATCTAAATTATGTGAACCATTTTTTCAAAAATGTGACGTACGATGTATGAAATTTAATTGTGACCATTGTCGATTTGTGTTGTTTGTTTACTTCCATGGATATGTCCTTTTTCCACTGACAAGTAAGTAAAAGAAGTCCACCATTTTCCTTTTTACGCACAAAAATTAATCAAAAAATCATCATAATAACTTTAGCTATCCCCTTTTTAATTAAAAAAATCTATAAAATTCCAACAAATTTATGACTAAACGTAACAGTGTTCATCTCATCATATTTTTTACGAAAAATAACCATTATCCCAACTCGACAACATTCTTTGCTTCTCCACTGACAGGGGGTTCTTTTACTTACTTTCAGGTAACACTGATGATGGCTACGGCCGAAAACGCTCTGTTACGGTCTTCATAGAAGTTCCTTTGGATTAAATTTTGCATGGTATATAAAGATTGTTTTAATACTAAATATAAATTAAATCAAATAAAATTGACCTTTGTAGAAAATAAATATACAGTACGGGGGAAATCGAAGAGAACTCAATTCGGTAACCTGCTTAAAGTTATAGTTATATAAGATGGTCTACTGCCATAAAAAGCTTACAGTAAGTGCGTAGCATTTATGTAAATGCACGTAATACAAAAAAGTAAAGCACATAATTACAATGATATTAGCAAGGCATTTGCTAACCATGAAAATATCGTAAACGGTAATGAAAAAATTCGGTATTAATTAATCAAATGAGGGCAAGAAAGAGTAATAGATAAGATAAATAACACAATAAAAAGGCAATTAATGGTAGTTTCCATAAAGATAAGGTAAGTAATTGTACGACATATGTCATTTTCATATGAAAGTCATACGAAGGTGAAATTTACTTTACAGTGGTTGATGGATATTCCCTTACTCATACAGCCACTTAGCTGGCCGCGGGCCCCAATTACTACTTTATTGCGCCATGTGAAGCTGCACGTCACGCCATGTAAGTCAAAATCACTGCGACAAAAAGGGTCTCAGACTAGCAGAATTGAAGCTTGAGAAATTCTCTAGGCTAGCGAGAGACCGGGCGAAGGAAAGATCCTAATTTAAGTATAAATAATTTTAACTATCTAATATAGAAACACAACATACCTTTTGAAAAGAGCAATCTCACTTTACATAAAATCCTTTTATGACACGATATTGCCGATAATACGAACTTTAACGGTAACTTATCAAAAGGTCGTTCATGGGATAATATTCCCATTCATAAAAAAAGGGTCACTTTACACATTTGTAGCGTACATAACTCTTTGCTATATAAAAATTTTTTTGAAGACTGTAGAAAAAAGAGTGTTTGCTTAAGGCCATATGACAAAAGTGAAAACTTCAACAATATTTTGAAATATAAGTGTTTTTTTGAGCTCTATATTCTGAATTTAGTTGCCACCACTTTAAAGTTTATTTTTTCTTAAAAATAGACTTTTATCTGCGATTATTATTATTTTTCTCCAACTCTTTAACATTGAGATCAGAATGAAGCCAATTAACCCCAGTTTAGGTAATTAGTTATTTACATAATAATTACTATTTTCAAATCATTTACTTAAATTAAATTTTAATTAGCATGACTCAATTCTAAACTTGCCTAATTTGCTCATTTTACATGCGACCAATTACGGAAAATTCATACCATAAATCGCATAACTATTAATTATAAGATTCGACATTACCTAGTAAAAGCATATGGGTATTAGCCAAAAAAAAAAATAATTATAGTCCGAAACAATAAAGAAAAGACGCTTTTAAAGCTTATCTGGAACGTATGTATTTTCTATGTAAACTGATAAAAGCAAATTCGGGTAAAGTTTACATAATTATCATAAATTGATGGGTGACTAAATATTCGTGTTCTTTCCGAGACCGATTATAATTTATATGAGGATGTTTTCCAGGACCTAGCGTGTAGGCGATAATATTGAATCGATGTATCTTTTTAGAAAGCTTTATTGTTAATTAGGAATTACAATCATGGGATAACTATTATACTGATCCAAATTTTCTAAACCTGGGGTCCCGAGAAAAAAAACATTATCCCGGAAATCTAAAAATACACGTTTCCCTAACTTAGCCACAAAAGTTAATAAATAACTAATAATTTTAGCAGCAGTTTAAATAATCTGCTGGACAAACAAAATAAATGGGATAACCTTTTTTAGGTAAATAAAGTGAGATATTTTTGGGGTTTTTGCGAAACGAATTGATAATAATCTGCATTGAGAAAACTTGAATTAAGAAGGGATGTATTTAATACAGGCAATAAAATAAAATTTTTCGTTTGTTCCGCAAGCTTTTTGGTATATAGAGACATTTTTCAATACTTTGTAGAAAAATATCGATGTATGCTTAAGATCATAGGGTAGAAATGAAAACGTTAACAATATTGTTAAGTACATGTACTTCTTAGTGTTCTATATTTTGAAATTATTTGCCACAACTTCAAAGTTTGAAGCAAAATTTTACCTCGTAATCTGACCAATTTTGCCATCCTCAAATCGTTTTAAACAAATTTGCTTACGAAACACTGTTGTTTTTCTTAGCCAATACAATCTAGCAAAGAAATAATTAAGAAAATAATAAACCCTTGGTATTCCTCTTCCGCCTGGTACTACTGCGCCATCCACACTGTTAGTATCTAAACAATTTACCACCAAGGATGCTTCACTAAATTTTACATTAAAAATTCTCAGTTTATGATAATCAAAATTTAATATGATTTTTCCTTTCCTACATAAAAATATATATTTATATATATTCGTTAATTACCTATTACTTGCACATCACGTAACCAGAAACCAGGAGCTTTAGCAGCCATGTATGTGCAAAATAATATTCAGAAAAAAAATTGGAAAGTACCGATGTGGCTTTCAACAGATTGTATAAGGAAATAGCAGGAATCTGTCGAAAAGAACTCAACACGTTCTTAATTTATGTCGGTTTTTGGAAATCATTATGTATTTGGAAAGCAAGATTAATATTTAATACGGTTGAACATCTTCATATGCCTCTTACATACTGACACGGATATCTGCATATAAATAATCTACATAAGTTTAGACAGTTGAAATTATCGTTCGAAATACAATTTTAAAAGCAAAATTGTTCTTTAATTCATTTCATACTTACGCAAACACTAATGTACTATTCTGAGAATAAATGTTTTAAGATTCTTAAAGCAAGTACTCCAGAAAAATTTGGCTCTTAAAATACAACACAAAAGTTCATAATTTAACTTTTTTTTGTGTTCATTTTTATGTCTGGCTGACCTGAAATTTCGAATTTCCATGCGAAATTTTCAAAACGTCGTAGCAATTTTGGAAAACATAACGATCGGAAAAATTGTTCATTACTTTTAACGCACTGCATTTTTGATTGAGTTCGTCGGCAGAAAAATAATTTTTAATTTTAGGTAATTCGATTTCGGGAAATTACTGGACCATAGCTGACACTAATCAATTTTCGTTTTAAAAAATTTATTTTATTTATTTTTTTCATTGTCTACTAAAACTAATATTTTTAGATTCTTTTTCGCGGCCATTCCTTCAAAATAATTAAATAATTGAATCTGACTAATGGTATTTTAAAATTTAATTATCCAATAAGGAGATTTACATCAAAAAAAGATATTTATATTAAAATTTCGAGACGTCTCTGGACTATTTTGAAAATTTGTCTAATTCAAATTTTAAAATATGTGCGTATATTATCGCGCGTTAACGTTGGGGACCAACGTTTATAGGACGGGGGAACGTGTGAACTACTAAAATGCATAAACTACTAAATAAATATCACCCTGAACTTGAGAATTATTATATAAACATTAAAAGCAAACTATAGACAACGCGAGCAGTCAACGGAAACGATTATGAACCTTAAACATGCAACGATCAGCTCTTTTTTATGATATAAATACGCTAGTGACCCATCAGTTCGGCAGATTTTTGTCTCTCACCTAAAACCACTTCCTGGGCTGTCCATATCGACGCTTGAGGTTCAAATCTATCCTTTTCTCCTCACCCTAACTTGGACTTGGCTCGATCACATGGTCGCGAAGTCTGGGGATTTCATATTCGCAGTGATAAAAGTCCAATCTATAATAAATATGTTTTGAGAAAAGTAATTTTCTAAGTAGAATCTATCAAGTAGTTAAAAGTGCAGTGCAAAACTCGTGTGCACTTTAAATAAAACACAACCCAAACTCTGAAGAAAAAGTGTATTTATAAAACAGTGACTAAAGACCTATGAACAATTCAAAAATATACCTCAAATCGAGAAAGTATGCTCACCTTGCGTAATCGGGTATAATATAATCTTATTAATTTTCTGACCAATAGACATTGTTAATGTTTTATCGTTATTACATTAAAAACCTCTCGCGAGAATATACTCAATTTATAGGAAATTAAATTTAGTTGGCTGTGGAAAAATAGTATTGTTTAAAATAAAGGTAAATTTAAATGAAATTATTTAAATTTTATAATTTATTTTAAATTTCGTCTTTGAGGCAAGTTTGGGGTTGAATAATATTTATCATAAAATTTGAGATTATCATATTTTAAATGTCATTTGGAACAATATTTTCTTATAATTTTTTTCGTATGTTTTACAAAAACGCCGTTTTTTGCAGAAAATTTGACAGGTATCAGGCCAAAAATTGTAGGTTTTTTTTAGTCAAGTGGAACATAATGCCATCAACTGATTCAAAAAAAAAATGTGAATAAGAAAGTTTCCGATATAGTACAAACTTTGTCCTCAGGCTCTGTACAAATATAGGGTTTTCGAGAAAGATTTTGTAAGTTCTTAATTATCCAGAAAGGCGTCCAAAGCGAAATGAATAAAGAATCTGATAGGAATGTATCTAAAAAAGGAAGAAAAACTTTTTAAATGACATGAACGAAAAGTCTCGCCTCTTTAGAAAATATTAATATTCTCTAATTTTCTAAACCGTGAGGAGTTGCTAGTCCCCCATCGGGCGCCTCCCCAGGTGGCGGATAGGGGAAAGCCTACTAGAACCGGTGAACCGGGGAAATAAAATACCAGGGACGGACCAAAACTAGCAGCCAAACGACCGCCAGGATAAGCGGCTTCTTGTAACCTGTAATAGTAAGTAGCCCAGTCCCAGTAAATATGCCCCAGCTACTGACCATACTGATGAGGAAGTGGAACAATTACGCACGAATATCAGGAATATGGAATGAAATCCCCAAACAAGACCTTATAATAATAATGGGGAATTTTAATACAAAAATGGGTAAAGGAAGAACTCGTGAACATATTGGACCACACGGCCTGGGGGATAGATGAAAGAGGCGAGAGACTAAGTGTTTTTTGCAGCAGAACATCAGCTTATAGTACTAAATACCTTCTTCGAACTCCCAGCAAGAAGACTGTATACGTGCAATCAAATTGATTATATCTTGCTAATCAGAGATATAGAAACAGCTTCACCTCTGTGAAAACGTATCCAGAAGTGGACATGCAATCAATCATAACCCGGTAGTGGGTGAAATAAATGCTAAAACGAAAAAACAAAAAAAAGAGGAATAACAACATAAGATGCGACTTACGGAAGATGAAGGAGACAAATGTAAAAACACAAATAGAGATTGAGTTAGCTGGAAGTTTTATAGCATCGGACGATACTAGAAATATAGAAGAAGAAATAAATGGATTAAACGATATAGTGGAGGAGATTAAAAAGGAGAAGCTGAAGAATGATGAAACAAGCAAGAAAAAATCGTGGATGACTGATGAAATTCTGAAGCTGATGGAAGTGAAAAGCGGTTTCAAGAACGTAGATATGGACAATATAGAGGGACACAGAAAGTTATAAGACAAAAAATAAGAGAAGCGAAGGAAAAAATATATCAGAGAGAAATGCGTAGAAATAGAACTTCTCCAAGAGAAACACGACAGCTTCAACGTACACCGAAAAATAAAGGAAGCCATTGGAAGAGACAAATCAAGACAGACAAATAAACTTACAAAAAACGTAGATAATAATAATTGATAAGGAAGAAATCAAGAACACTTGGAAGTTATATATTAAAGAACTGTTCCAAGATGAAAGGCCAGAACCACCCATAATAGAAGCAGAAACCGGACCAAACATCTTAAGTGCATAAGTAAGAACTATAATAATGCAAATGATGGATGACAAGGCTCCAGGCCCAGATAATTTTAAGGCTAATTTCTTGAAACTTATGGACGGTGAGGGAATCAAATGGCTGACCAAGATATTCAATATTATATACAACACGAGTATTATCCCGCTACAATGGCTTCAATCGGAGTTCATACCTATACCAAAAAAGTCGGGAGTCAAAAAGTGCGAGAACAATAAGCCTCATGAGTCACCTATTGAAAAGTCAAACACAGAAGAATCTATAAAACATGCGAAGAACAGATAACGTCCACGCAATTCGGATTTAGAGACGCAGTCGGAACAAGAGAAGCTTTATTCAGCGTACAAGTCCTAGTTCAAAGATGTAGAGATATGAACTGTGAGGTGCATACCTGCTTTATAGACTATAGAAAAGCATTTGATAGGGTGCAACATCACAAGATGATGGAAACCCTGAAAAAGACAGATATAGACGATAAAGAGCTAAGAATAATAATCAACCTGTATTGGAATCAGATAGCGAGAAGAGTAAGAGTAGAAGAACATCAAACCGAGACAGTTAAAATTTTGCGCGAAGTAAGACAGGGGTATAAGGCATACGCCACTACTTTTTAACAATTATTTCAACATATATTTAGAGAAGCTTTCGACAATGCAAAAGAGGGAATTCTGATAAATGGACAGCGCTTAAATAACATCAAATACGCCGATGATACAGTAATATTTGCCAATATTATGGAAGACCTGAAACAACTTATGGAGAGATTCACAACCAGTAGCCACAAATATGGAGTGGATATCAACATGGATAAAACTAAATATATGATTATTAGCAAGAACAACGTTCCCACCAGACAACTAAGACTAGAGAGTGGAAGAATTAAAAGAGTCGACAAATACACATATCTCGGCACCCTTAGAATGAAAAATCCAAATAATTGGTGTAATTTCGAGATATTGTAATTTTCAAAATTTTTGCTAAGATTTAAAAAAAACCATTTCGAACATTTTTCATATACAAGTAGAAAGCTATAAGTCTAAAACCAGTACCTACATACCCTAAAAACAACTAAACTAAAAATTCAAATATTACTTTTAAAAATTCGTGACACGAAAAAACATAACAATTGTGAAGACAGCAGATTCTTAATAAGTAAATACAGAGATCCTTGTTATTTCGGAAGATTATAATTTCATTTTGAACTATTAATTACAGCAAAAAAACATTATCTGTACATTCCAGAACACTAAAAATATTACTTAAACACTAATTATTTCAAATATTACAACGGAAACCGTTGAAAAAAATTGCGAACAAATCTTATAATATAAATTTAAATAATGTTGAAAACCAGGTTAGCCTTAGCCCGATTTTTGAAAAGACAATTTGTTACCAACATAAAAAAAAAACAACAGCCTGCACTAAAACAAATTTGAATGAAATCTTTTTGACAAATTGTAGTT
This sequence comes from Pissodes strobi, assembly GCA_016904865.1. NCBI lineage: Eukaryota > Metazoa > Arthropoda > Insecta > Coleoptera > Curculionidae > Pissodes > Pissodes strobi. Next base: position 290,105 of record MU182777.1, read on the forward strand.
TCTAAAATATTATAAAAATAATTTTGTTATCGAGAATATGCAATTTTAAAAACTGTAGTTTCGGAAAACTGTTTTAAAAAAAAAATGTATAAAGTTTATACTTAAGATTAATAAGAGTCTAACATTATTACATATACTAAAAACTAATTAATATATTGTATGAAAATACATAAAAATTGTGAAAGAATAGAGGCTCTATTTAAGTAAATATAAGGTCAAAAGCCGGGTTGATCTTAGGGCGGTTTCGCGAATTCCTTGTTCATATAAACATAATAAATAAAAGACTAAACCCCTTGAATAAAATGCTTATGAATACTACATATTTAATTAAAATAACCCATTAAAATAGGGCAGTTTTGGAAATCATATAATTTTGGAAAATTGTAATTAGAAAAAAAAATACTTTGTGGAATTGGTTATGCAAAAAAGTATTCGTAACATTTTTCGTATATCCTAATAGATCTTATTAAAAGCACTAAAATTATACACTAAGAATGAATTAAACTATTTATTATGGAAAACAATGAAAACAAAAATTACAATATAAATAATTGCAAGGCTAGGCTAGCCTAGCGCGATTATGCGAAGACCTTAGTTCGTTTCCAGCATAAAAAATGACAGCTTAAGCTAAACTAAATTTGAAAAAAAAATATTCAGTTTTCGAAATCATATAGAATATTGCAGTTCATTTTAATTACACAAAAAGTTATATCAAAAATGTTTTTTAAATCGTAGAACTTATTCGACAGAAGAGTAAAATATCAAGAATTAATTATTAAAAACCGTTGAAAAAAAATGGCGAACAAATATTAAAATACAAATAAATACATTGTTGAAAACTAGGTTAGCCTTAGAAAATAAATGTCGCTCCTCAACCAGGCCCCATGAAAGGGAAAGGAAAATCCTTCCCTGGCAAGGGGACCAAAAGGTCGAAAAACCAAGGAGGTAGGACCCCCTTGGACAAGCAGACAGGGAGGAAAAATTAAAAATAAGACCATCTTTTTGCAAGCCAATCTGCAACTTCCCCTTCGCCCTTCTCCAGGAGCCCTGGCTAGCAACCACATGCCAAATACGAGGCCTAGGTAATACATTAGGTAAGATAATTTGCTCTGGAAACAGACCCAGAGCATGTATCTTAATCAAAAACATGAAATTTTTCAAATTTTCATTGCTCGCGGGACATGGCGACAGCGCTTGTCAAAATGCCCACGCGACAAAGTGCGGACCTTGATCGCCTACAGTCGGAGGAAGAACACCCATCTACTATTTGGATGTGATGCCAATGCGCACCATACAGTGTGGGGCAGCACAGACACCAACCAGAGAGGTGAGTCATTATACAATTATTTACTAGGGGAGGGGCTGGTGTTGTTAACAGGAGGGGCTCTGAACCAACCTTTGTAACTGCAAATAGACAGGAGGTATTAGATCTAACGATCAGTGGTAATCTCCTATCCACAAGAATCTGAGATTGGATAGTGTCATCAGAGCCCTCGTGCTCTGATCATAGACATATTCTTCTGATCTGAAAACAGGTTAAAGACCCATCTTTGAATACAGAGACCCTAAGTGCACTGATTGAGCTGGTTTTAGTCTTACCCTTCAGGACCAGATGAGGACCTTAATTGCAAAGATATCAAATCGTGAGGAGATTGAGGTGGCCTTGGAGCAACTCTGGTCAGCCATAAATACGGCTTATCATGAAAACTGTCCACTCAAGACTAAAAGGGATAACAGAGGAAACACTTGGTGGAACAACTCCTTTGACAAACAAATTAAGGAGGTTTGTAAAGTCTTCAATAGAGCTAATGAGACCGGCATATGGGATCAATACAGAACTGCTCTAACGAACTACAACAAAGCCATCAGAGATGCAAAAAGGAGAATTCATGGGAAACCTTCTGCCAGAGCATAACAGATGCACCTGGCGGTGCTAGGATCCACAGAATCCTCTCTAGAGAACCCATTCAGGAGTTAGAATTGCTAAAACAACCTAACGGATCCTTTACGGAATCTGGTATAGAAACGTTAGAGCTTCTGGCAAAGACTCATTTCCCGGGATATCGGATTTTGCATAATGATGAGCAGGAGCCTTTTTGGGACCGATCAAATCGGCCAAAAACTGGCGACTCGATTATCCCTAAGAACATCATTAATGCATCAACAATTAAAAGTGCTATTCTATCATTTCAGCCTTTTAAATCACCTGGTGAGGACAGAATATTTCCAGCACTGCTGCAGAACGGTCTAGAGGTATTAACACCGTTCTTAATTAAACTTTTTAGAACCAGCCTAGCTAGTAATTATATACCTAGCAGCTGGACTAAAATCAAAGTAGTGTACACCCCAAAGATGAGACGTAGGGAATCAACACCTAACTCATGGAGACCAATAAGTCTGACCTCCTTTCTGTTGAAATTCATGGAAAAGATACTCGACGTGCACATTAGAATAGGTGCATTTGGTGAGTATCCACTAAATGCTCACCAATATGCGTATCAGACAAGAACGCTATCGGTGGATCGAAAGTATGTTAAATTGCAGAGTAAGCACAACAACCCTACAGGGGAGAGCTGCAGATTCAGAGCTGTTCGCAGGCTGGTGTTTTGTCGCCCCTTCTGTGGTCTCTCCTGATGGATGGTCTGTTGGCGGTCCTCTCGCTGTGGGATGTGAAGGTGCAGGCCTACGCGGATGATAGCTACACTGATTAGAAGCAACTCGCAAAGAACTATCTCAGAAGATCTACAAGAGGTGCTAACCGTGGTCTATGACTAATGTGAAAGGAAAAAACCATCTGCTAACCCACACAAAACAGTTATAGTACTGTTCACAAGGAAGAAAAGGCTGGAAGACCTAGGACCACCTTCACTCAAAGGAGAAACTATCCCATTTGCAAATACACTAAAGTATCTGGGAATTACCTTACATAAAACACTTAACTGGAATGCGCATCTGGATAAAATTGCGGCAAAAGCGAAACTGTCACTATGGACTTGCAGACACATTTGTGGCAAAACATGGGGCATACATCCCCTATATTGCGATCATAAGACCAATGATAACATATGGAGCAGTAGCTTGGTACTCTAAGAGCTTACCGAGCTCCGCGAGAATCAAATTATCTATCTTACAAAGACAAGCGGGTCTGGCTATTAGTGCCTCGGCAGCAGCGCTTGAGTGTCTTCTAAATCTGCCATCTCTCCAAATAGTACTGGAGAAGAAGGCCAGATGGGCGACGCATAGATTGACACAGGTGGTGATCAACAATCGGCAGGTGATCATCATGGTGCTCAACAGGCTGAAAATTGCCAATGAGCAGGATAGTGTGTTGGATCTACCATCAGATGTTATGCCTACCAAAACTACCATGCCTATGACGTCCTCCTACTAGAGAGGATCGAATGGGCAAAAGAATCGGAACATCTGAGAATAGTTGGTTCACTGACGGCTTCAAGACCAATGATGGTACAGGAGCCGCTGCATGGAATAAAAATGGCAAAGTGGAACTTAAGTATTCTGTAGGCGAACATGCAACCAGTTTTTAGGCTGAAGTTATGGCTGCACAGTGGCTCACCGATAGAAACTGAAAATGCAAATCAATCAAAATTTTCTCGGACAGTCAAGCAGCTTTAAAAGCTCTTGAATCTAACCGTTGTTCATCCAAGACAGTATAGAACTGTCAGGAACTACTCACCAAACTTGGTAGAGAAAATAAACTTACACTGATCTGGATATCTGGACATACAGGCTATGAAGGCAACGAAAAAGCTGATGCTCTTGCGAAGCATGCGGCCTCACCGGCCTTCATAGGACCAGAACCAGTACTGGGAACATAGTTGAAAAAGCTCTCTCCTGGTGGACACAACAGCAATTTGTAGACAAATGGAGAGTTACCAGGCCTAACTGTGGCGGTTAATCTGCTATCAAGAGTGAGAACTGGGCAAATTCTTCAACTTGGCCGACAGCAGGTACAGGCTGTAGTTGGCATGTATTGTACACTGGCCACTGGTCACATGAACAAGATAGGGCTCTCCGAAAAAAACGGAATGCCACTTGTGCTTGGAGGACGAAGAAACAATGGAGCATGTTGTATGCCACTGTCCAGCAATGGAAAGAACCAGCCAAACAGTCTTTGGAAATTCTCAAATCACACTTGCAGATTTGAAAACTATCCACCCCATAAACCTGTTCGATTTCATAAAAAAGACCGAGCCTCGGGCACAGTAGAAATCACAGATTATGTGAGCCACAAAAGACCAAGAATCGCAGTGGAGGGTCCTATTTGGGGCCCACTCACGTGTACGAATACGAATAGCCTAACGTGGTGTTACGAATGCCTTGGTTCCTTTCGAACGTAGAAAATAGCAACCTGTATTATAGAAAATTTTCATATAATATTTTTTTAAAATTTGTAATTTCAAAATTTTACTAAAACTACGCAATTTTAATAAACTGCAATTTCGAAAAATTCTCTAAATGAATTTTATCCTTAAGATTAATAAGAATTTAACGCTACTACATCCACTAAGGGCTAATTGAAATATAGTTAAAATAGATGAAAAAAACGTATGAGCAAATAGTGGGTTCTATTGAACACAATGTTAAACACTAGATTGGTCTTAGCGCGGTTTTGCAAGAGTTCTTGTTCATATAATACAAAATTGATTAAAATGTTAGTAAATACTATTTTAATTCAAAAAAACATTTAGAAAGCTTATAATTTGGACAATTTTAATCTAATATCGAACATTTCCCGTACATTCTAAAAGTTATTCGCCAGATTAGTAAAACACTAACCTAACCTATTACCTATGCACTAAGAATGAATTAAAATATTACAGAAAAAAGCATTGAAACAAAGTATTATTATAATATAAATCAATATAAAATTGAATACCTACTAGGTTAATTTTTGCGCGGTTTTGTAAAGGCCTTAATCCCGAAAATAATATAAAAATAATTTTGTTATCGAAAACACTTAATTCTAAAACACCGTCATTTCGAAAAATTCTCTTCAAAGCTCTAAGTCACATTATTTTTGGTATATCAAAAAAATAGTGTTAAGCTTAAGATTAAGAAGAGTCTAATACTATTACATACACTAACAACTAATTAAAATATTACAATAGAAATAAATGGTTTAGCAAACAAAAATTAACCAATCAAATACCTTGTATAAATAAATGCAGAGTTAAAAACCTAATCCTAAACTTATCAATAAACAGTGTACTTTCTCAATGAATCCACACGGCACAAAAGTAGACTTCTGGGAATCAATCGTCGATAACCGACAAATCCAAGAGCACGGTATGAAGTTCCTACAATATAAAAGTCACGTAGGAACTCTATACCTCGCTAGTGGTCTATCGTTAAATGAACTTCGGCCGCAGGTATTAGTTTCGCTTCTTTGTTTAGTTTTTCCATTGATTCTTCTTGTTGGGCCAACTGATCTTGCTAGGATGTTCATGCTAAAATAGACATAAAATTCAGAATACAAACGCTGCTTAGTCGCTAACAATAATTGCCTCCTAAGAACAAACGAGTTGGAATTGATTAATAGATATTTCAATATAGGTTAATCGATTTCTTAACATAAAAAAATAAAGTCATGAAAGATGTTAAAAATATATAAATAACTTGAAATATATAGCACATTTTTAAATATATAGGTACATAAAAGCAAGTGAAACCTGGAATGAAACTATACGTTAATTGTTTTCTATAAACCTATGATGATAATCGTGCAATTCATTTACGAAAATTATAATATATGAAACAATAAAAGTAAAGCCCTTAGTAACCCATAAATTATTCAAACCTTAGTAACCGTAACAAGCCTTTCTAATATGCTGGAATTCCACTAGCGGAAGTATTATAATTAATTTCGAAACACGCAGTGTAATTATTAATGTGAAAAAATTCCCTAATGAAAAAAATTAGCATATAATAAATGTTGCATCTGAATTGAATGCTAAACATTTAGGAATGCTAATTTCCGACAATATCAAATAGGTGTGCGGTGACTAATGTGCTTTTAGCTTGACTCATCGCGCGCTCATTTAAATAATTTACTGCGTGATAATTTTTTTGTTCATTATAAGGATCGTAAAATTGCTGATAATTATTTGGCAATAAGGTTTTTCCCTGTTCCTCCTTACAACCACATTTATGTTTGTTCGAATTAGGTAATTATTGATATTACTTTAAAAAAGTAGGGGCATGTCTTCAGAAAACCCGAACAGAGCAAATGGACGTGGAAAAGCCCTGATGACAAAACAGACACATTTGCACAAACGTTTCGGTACTAAACAGGTTCAATACAAACAGTGATGATAGGCTGATAGGATTATCCCTTTGCTTCAACCTCAACATCGAAAGGAACAAACTCATTCTCACAAACAAGTTCATTACTGTTGAAGAACTTGATCAAATAAAATTAAAATTAAACTAGAACCAATAGAACATTTAGATAAAATAGATATCAACCATACTACTGACATCCGCATGGGGGTCAAGAAGATTTGCACGAAAGACCTTCTTTAGGAAATCTAAACAGAGAAAGGAGACGTGGAAAAGCCCTGAGGGCAAAACCAAAATTGAGATCGATTTTATGCTGTCAAATAATAGACAAAATTGCACGAGTGTCTCCGTACTAAATCGGTCCAATACAAACAGCGATCATAAGGTAAGAGCATGCCTTAGCTTCAACCTCAAAATCGAAACAAACAAACTCATGCGCACAGACAAGTTCGTTGCTGCTGAAGAACTTGAACAAAGAAAAATGGAGTACCAACAGAAACTAGATTCAAGCGAAAATTTGGACCAAATAGATATCAATGAACTGAACTTAACAATGCTACTGACGAAATCACGAAATAAAATACAAGCAGACACTGCAGCTTGAAATGTCGGAAAATAATTCATAGAGAAGTGAGAAAGGACATTTGATCGTACACTAAAATAATCGCAAACCCAATGGAACACAATGGAAACATGAGGATCTAAAGATTTAAACAGGACCACCATAATGAAAGACCAGCAGGAAAACATATCCTCGACTAACAGGAGTATTGCTGGGCATATTAAAAACAAGTCTTAATTGTGAAATCGTAATTAAATTATGCTGGCGGATTCATTTTACTAGTTTGAAGATGTTAATAATGTGGAAAATACGAAAGCTAATCGAAATGAAAAACATTTGGTATTATCAAAAGCTGATCAAGCTGATAGCGTCCGTACTGTGACTTTAATACGCAATAAACTGATGTAAGGTCATACCATAGGATAGGATGTAAACTAAAACAATTTGAATGATAAACTGCTAATGAAGAGGACTTTGAATTTAGCAATAAATAATTATCATCATCGGACGTGCCTTTATTTACAATAATATAAATATCTGATATAAATGAACAAAGCAATTCGTTATTAGTAATTGTCTATAAATATGACATTTCTAAGCAAGGATTTTTTTTATGTTGTAGATTAACCATGGCCAAGTTGTAAATTTTGCGTACAAATTCGATATTAAATAAAAAGTTTACAAAAATAGACGTTTTTTAAATAATGTGGCAGTTACTTTATTACCGCTTATTCGTTTATTATACTTGCAAATGATTGTTTAGTTCTCAGTGCCAAGCCAAAAACAGATAAGTTTAACTAATTTGAATATTCCTCGTTGGTCATTAAATTTGCCAATAACGGAGAATCTAGAAGTAAATAAATCGATATTAATATTTTGGTAAACCCCTTGCTTTCCAATATTAATATCGGAATTACCAATACCCATGATTTAGTAATTGCTTCTGAGATTAGACGAGTCTTAGAAGCTCAAAAAGAATCTTTATTTATTTATTTATTTAACTTTCAACGGGCAAGCCCAATAACATACAAAGATCATAAAATACTATCTAGTATGCAACAATCTAAAGATAAAAATATAAGTATAAATTGCAAACATTAATAAAACTACACTATATACCTATTAGCTACCTACATGACTACTTCCATTCTAAATACCTACTTAAACATACACATAAGAGAAAATAACAACAAACACAAATATTTCATACATTAAAGTCCAAAACAAACACTAGGATGACTGAAGAGTCTTTTTTATTTGGGGTAGAGAGGAGCTAAAAATATCTAGTTGTGAAAGAGATCCATTGGCAAGAGACATTGCACATTTAATAGCAGTGTGTTGACATTATGTAGTACGATGTCTCTCCAATGAGAAGTCACGAGGTTGCCTAAATATTCGAGACGGAATATTAAAATTCACAGCCAAAAGAAGTTCAGAGCAGCTTACACGACTCTTCAGTATCTTGAATGTCATGAGTATGTCAAATGTGTCTCTTCTATGCTCCAATGTGTTCAGGGATGAAATTTGTCGAATTTGTTGATAGTCTAAACAATCCGATGGAATGCCGAGTTTATAGCCTATATATCTAAGAAACTTATTCTGAACTCGTTCAATTGAGTTTATATGTGTTCTGCAATGTGGAGACCAAACACAGCTATTGTTTTCAAGTTGAGACCTCTTCAGAGATGTGTATAAACACTTTAGAGCCATTATGTTTTTAAAATCCACGCTTCACAAAACCCAGCATTTTCAAAGCTCTATTACAGCATGAAGATATATGTTCAACAAATGTCAATTTTTAATCGAATATGACTCCCGTATGCTATGGAGATTTTGAATTTGTTCTTCATTCACAAAATAAGCATTTTGATGAGATACCGTTTTTTTTTCAGAACTGAATATACTTACATTTGTTGCCGTTCAATGTCATTTGATT
>MU182777.1:306287-336323 GCA_016904865.1 Pissodes strobi
TTAGAACATTCATTGAAATCCTCAGAGAATATGTGAAGCTTTTTTAGATATCTGTATATTAGGTTTTATGTTTTGTAGCAAAAATACTTTTAAGAGAAATTTGTAGCTTCAAGTACGAGCTCATAGAAAGCAATTGGTTCTCTTTAAAAGCATTTGAAGCCTTATGAAATCACTTGATATTCTCATAAAATATATTTGGATCCGATTACATCAATTTTTATGCTTTTAAAAATATTTGAAGCTCTAAGCGTTTCTTAAAATTCTCATAGAATATGTGAAGCTTTTTTAGATACCTGTACAATAGGATTTATGTTTGAAGCACAAATACTTCGAAGAGTAATTTGAAGCTTCAAGTATGAGCTCTTCGGAAGCGATTGGAGCTTTTCAAAAGTGTTTGAAGCTTTATGAAATATCTTGATGATTTAATAAAATATAATTTAAGCCAATTAATTGAACATTTTGGGCTCTTAAAATGCTTAGAGTTTTAGAACTTTTATTGAAATCCTCATAATAATAATAATAATAATAATAATAATAATAATAATTATAAACTGTCTTTTATTTGTATCCAAAAAACATTTAACATACATATTTGATTCAAGCCATGGCGAGTTCTAACCTAAGGCTACTATATCTAACCATGAGGCTACTCTATCTCACCATCTCATAGAATATGTGAAGATTTTTTAGATACCTGTATATTAGGTTTTATGTTTTAAAGCACAGATACTTTTGTTTGAAGCCTTATGAAATGCCTTGATGTTCTCATGAAATGACCCCCTAGAGGATTGCCTGAATATCTGATGCTTGCAGCTGAATTACGTATTGGATAATATTTTTATTTGAAGAGTTTGATGCTCGAGGATGAAAATGAATGAAATTATTTGTTAAATGTCTATTTTTTACATTCCCTTGGAGCCTTATGAACCGCATGAACTCTTAACAATATATTTGAAGCTCTTTGTTTTTCAGTCATTTCTATTTTTATGGGCTTGAATGTCTCGAAAAATTTTAAAAAAGCAAGTTAAGAAATTGCGTAAAATACTTATCGAATATGTAAGCGCTTTTAAGCAGCGGCATTTTAGGATTTATGCATGAAGTATCAATAAGTTTAAAAATATTTGTTGCTTCAATTACTTTTAGAAAGCGAGTAAAGCTTTTTAAAAGTATTTGAAGCTTTAGGCAATTCCTTGATAAAATATATGACAAATTTTGATAGGGTTACTTGAATATCTTATGTAAAAGAGCAATTACTTGTAAAATAATTATTTTTTTTATTTTAAGAGTGTCATTGTCTCACATGTAGAATCCGTTTCATAGGATAACTAGGAGAGCAACTCCTTTACTGAAAATGATTTGTAAGTAACATTTTTAAATTTAAACCTTTAAATATAATCTTTATACAATATTTTGCGAAATACAATCAAAAGTAATCAATGTTTCCCACAAAGATCTGACTTCTTTATGCATGCATACAAGTGAAAATAGACCCTTATGGTAAATGCATGCACCTTAAAATCGGTTGTGCTAGTTATAGTTTTAAAACACAGCTATACAATGAAGCTGGGGAAAATCTCGAGAAGATCCTAAAATATGTATTAGTATGCTGAAAAATATTACCTTACCTTATAAACAATGAGTACCGAGATTAAGACTTTTCCAGCGATATATCTTGTACTTGTACACTTAGAAAATTACAGATTAAGAAGCATCCTGACATCACAAGAACACAAACTTAACTTTACGAATTTGTTTCGTTTGATTCTACTCAAGCTATTTGGAGCACAACAAAATACTATACACAGCAACGAACAAATCTTAAGAGACACTACACAACCTCGTTTGCTCATCGTTATGGTTCAAATGAAAGATTCACCAGCTATCTGAGTGAGCTAAAAAGTAAAGACAGATAATATATGCAAGGACAAAAGGGGAAGATGTAAGGAAAAGTGGGGTAGCCAAATACCACATGTAAAGAAGCATATAATTTAAATATTTTAGGGAGGTATAAAAGAATGTATCGACTGTGGAAGTTTTGAGCGGTTGTTTAAGAATATCTGGGGTGCGTAATTGGAGTTGAAAAGTTCGGGGAATAAAAAATATATCTTATTGATTGTTATTTTATATTCGAAAAACACCCAGGCAATAGTAACGCTTGTTTGATATATTTTACACAGCTTTGCAAAATATATTATCTTAAAACTAAATTAAGTGTCTTAAAAAAACGAAGTTATATCGCCAAGTGGCTACAACGCATTGTAACTAAAATTGATTTAATTCGTTCTAGATTCATGTCATACATCATGATGCCAGTGCCTCTTGAGCCAACTGTCAGACCGACATGAGCCAGAACGGTCACAATCAATTAGGCGTCTGAGAAACAGGAGTCAGTTGGCGCAAGAAGATGTTCTTTTGATATAATCCAGCACATATACATGAAAAGCGTTGCCAACGTGGCCTATTACGCTATCAAATCTAGTTCTAAGTTTGCGTTATGAAATAATAAAAATACAGAGCTACATATTCTTTAAATGATGAGATTATCAAGATCAGTTTGTATGCATAAAACGAGAAAGCAACAAAAGACGTGAATAAGATACGAGTACCGAGGTATACGACTGAGTGGACACATGGTATTAGGTCGCAAAATAGTACAAATGCATACATTTAATTAAATTTTGGTTGAGAAAGATTACGTCAGAAAATCAAAGTAGATTGGGCAGTGTAATACAATATTTGGAATACTTTTCAGTACCTACATACGAGCTCATCCAGGGAATGAAATATTGCAAATATTTCGGTAACTTGATAAAGGATAATATATAAAGACCGTCTTCGTTTTTCTAAATAGCAATCGTCAAATATTTTTCAATTTTCGAATTCCACTCAAAGTTCTAGATCGATATGATGTTACATTAACCCAAACTAACTTACGATCCGTCAACATGTGTCAAAACTTAAATTTAACATAACAAACCGAACATATGGCTTTTCAAGTGTACCATAATATCGATCGAACTTACCTGTGACGTTCAATCTTGATTATATATAGGCCACATCGAAGAAAAATAGTAAATACGTATTATCTTCATTTATAGCGAATCGGTCATGTATTTCAAAGCAAAACACATTCCACTCCTCTCGCTCCATGTGCCCTTACCGTCTAACCCAACTCTGCACCCGAGAATAACAACCACAGAGAAGCGACAAAAGCCGTCGGCACCTTTGAAGTTGGAGAGCCAAGGTAAATTTGTCATATGTGACAGATGACAGGTTTAATACACTGAGAGAAATGTATTGAAAGGAAAAGAAATGCTATACACTGATAAAACATGTAGTTAATTAAATGTTTATTATTTACTTTATTAGAAATGTATTATGAATAGTGATTATCTTTTAGAATTTAACGGTTTAACTGAGAGTTTACTGATTTAAATAAGTTGAGACTAAGTCAAACTAATCGAAAGTTGAATCGATCGACGACTAACCCAAACTAACCAAATCTATTAAAATTGATTATATCGGATCGGAACCGCTTCAAATGACTAAACTAAGTTCAGAATAAGTGAAACTAACGGAAAGTTGATTGGACGGCTTACCCAAATTAACCAAATCTACTAAAAATGATTATAACGTATCGGCACCGGTTCAAATGACTAAAATAAGTTGAGACTAAGTGAAACTAACCGAAAGTTGATTCGACGATTAACCCAAACTAACCAAATCTATTAAAATTGATTATAACGTATCAGAACCGGTTCAAATGACTAAAATACGTTGTAACTAAGTTGAGACCAACCGAAAGTTGATTCGACGACTAACCCAAACTAACCATATCTATTAAAATTGATTATAACATATCGGAACCGGTTCAAATGACTAAAATAAGTTGAGAATAAGTGAAACTAACCGAAAGTTGAATCGACGACTAGCCCAAACTAACCAAATCTATTAAAATTGATTATAACGTATTGAAACCGCTTGAAATGACAAAAATAAGTTGAGAATAAGTGAAACTAACCAAAAGTTGACCAGTGAAACTAACCAAGTTGACCCAAACTAACCAAACTTATTAAAATTTATTATAACGTATCGGAACGGATCCAAATGACTAAAATAAGTCGAGACCAAGTGAAACTAACCGAAAGTTGATTCGACGACTAACCAAAATTAACCCAATCTAATAAAATTGGTTATAACGTGTCGGAACACGCTCAAATAAGTAAAATAAGGTAAGACTAAGTGAAACTAACTAAAAGTTGATTAGACGACTAACCAAATCTATTAAAATTAATTATAACGTATCGAAACCGGCTCAAATAAGTAAAACAAGTTGAGACTCAATAAAGAAGTATCCGCTTCTATCATGTGTACTGTGCTACTCAGGACTTTTTTTAAGTGAAACTTCTTTAGCGACGGTAGTCAGAAGAAATGTAACGCTTATCAAAATGAAACGGAAATCAAAGTGAAACTCCCTTTTATTTAAGCATGTTCCAGTATAGCTAGAAGGCTGAAATTTCAGGACATATAACCGTTCGGCCAGAAGATGGAATTGAGTTTTATCTTTTAAGCTTCTTTTCTCAACTTTTGCCCCCGGTTTCGACCCTTTTTTAATTTTTTTCCGCCGAAAATCGCGTTTCTCTATTTTTTTTCTTAGTTTTTTTTAATTCGTTTTATAATACTTTTATTAACTGTCTGAACAGTTTTTTTTTTCAATTATTTTTTTTATTTAGTTTTATAATATTTTTATTAACTTTCCGTTATACGTTTTTTTTTATTATTTTTTTTCTTCTTTCCTTTTATAATACTTAAATTAACTTTCCGAACATTTTTATGTTTTTTTTTTCAGTTTTTTCCATTTTCAAAAAAAAATCCAGAAAGAATTTTGTTTCTACCCGTTTTGCCATCTCCGACCTCGTATCTGAACTCCTTCACTTTTTTGCCGAAAATTGCGTTTCTCTAACTTTTTTTTTAATGTTACTATTTTTGCTTATTTCGTTTTATAAAACTTGTATTAACTTTCCGAACAATTTTTTCGTTTTTCTTAAAATTTTTTCGTTTTTCTTTCAATTTTTTCCATTTTTTGAAACGTTTTGGGTATCCGGGGCGACCCCGTGACACGGGGTCATCGCTTGTCAGATTTTCGGTTCGAGGGTCCGTTGCAGAGATATCGGCAAAAAATCTTTTTTCCCCAAAATCCCCCTTAAATTAGAGCCCCGGTCGCATATTTACACATCCTACTGCACGATGGCAGAGTGCTTGCCTGTCATTCCTGCGCTGCGGGTTCCATTTTCGCCGGCCGCGACAGATGTTTTGTTTATTGTTTTTTATTAATTTAGCTTTTTTTTTCTTAATTTTGGGTTAGTTTGGGTTAGCCTTTGGTTAGCACTTGGTTAGTTCTTGTTGACTGAGCCTCCGTAGCGAACGAAGCGTGCGGTGGGCCATGCAAAGCCTTAATAATACCTATGATAGACGTTAGTATAAAAAGATCCCGCAATCTTTCCAAAACCCTAGGGCTAAAAGCCACTTTGCAGGCCATTAATAGGACTAAAATAATTTAATAATATTTTGCTATGTACGTAGGTGCCTATATCAATGAACTTTTGTAGCGCTTTCAAAAACTAACAGATTTGAGCACCCTGGTGCTGTCGTATAGTAGGATGTGTAAATATGCTCCCCGGTCCCCCCATATGTTCAAAGGTAGTCCCCCATGAAGCACACCTACCATAAAAAATTCGACCCCGTAACCCTTCTCGTTCTTCCGTAATTAATCATTTTAGTTTTTTCTTCTCCCCCCTATTCTACCCGAAGGGGGGGTCCAGTTTTCGTCCAGGATCCTCATTTTACCCCGGCTACATGTCCTGAAAATTTCAGCTTTCTAGCTATACTAGAACATGCTTAATTAAAGGGGCGTTTCACTTTGATAAGCGTTTCATTTTTTCTGCCTTTACCCTCGCTAAAGAAGTCACTGCAATAACAATTAACACACAAACAAACCAAAGGAATCTGGCGTTCACGCAAAAATTTTGTCGTCGACGACTGTACTAAACAAATCTCGGACTAAACTAAACTGACAAGCACGTGGAGATGACAGTTGGCCGGTTTACCTCCCACTCCAAATTTTTGGGCGGGATTTATGTTGTCGCTTCTCTGTGGTTGTTATTCTCGGTCTGCACTTTAGTCTTCGTTTATGTGCGTAAGGGTCATGACTATTTCAATTTCACTAGAGAAACATCAAAAATTAATAAAAGTGTTAAGGGATTAAAAAAGGACGATTTTGAAATGATAAATAACGATAATAATTAGTCAATCAATTAATCAATCAAAAGTGCTTTATTGTTCAAGAAACTAGTTTCCATTGACAAAGCGTGCTACAACTATACTTTATCTAATCAATCATACAGGTTAAAATTACAGAGCACTAGCAACCCTGAAGACAGCCTTCTACTCAACAGCATAATGTGCTCCTCAAAACGAAGATCGCTATCAATGGACAGTCCCAAGAATTTTGTCACTCCCTCCTCCCTTAATGGATCACTTTCCAGTCGCAACCCCCGCATGTCGCACCTGAATCCCGTCACGTTTGTCTTTCCGGCGTTGAATGTAAGACGGTTTGAGTCGCACCACCTTT
Organism: Pissodes strobi; assembly: GCA_016904865.1. Classification (NCBI taxonomy): domain Eukaryota; kingdom Metazoa; phylum Arthropoda; class Insecta; order Coleoptera; family Curculionidae; genus Pissodes; species Pissodes strobi. The sequence continues at coordinate 312,919 of MU182777.1, forward strand.
TGATTGCAAGAAGGTCCGCAGCTAAAGTCTTTTTCAGCTGTTAGGGATTATCGTTATGCCACACGACAGAGGTATCGTCAGCGAAAAGCGTAAATTCTCCCGAAATGTTAATTTGAACCAAATCGTTCACATATATCAGAAATAGAAGGGGTCCCAAAACTGATCCCTGTGGAACGCCGCAGGTAACACTCAAAGACGACGACCTCTGGTCACATACAACCACTGACTGACTGCGACCTTCAAGGTACGATCGGAACCAAGCAAGACTAGGGTCCCTAAATCCATATTTTCGAGCTTCATGAGCAGTATCCAATGGTCGACGCAGTCAAACGCCTTGGAAAGGTTACAAAACACTGCAGCCACTGCCTGTCCCTGATTCATATAGGTATATACTCTCTCCAGAAAGCTGAAGATGGCATCGTGGGTTCCTTTTGAGCTCTGGAATCCAAATTGATCTGAAGAAAGTAGGGCACGTGACCTAAGCTAATTCCACATTTTTACCTTTACAATTCTATCAATGGTCTTTACCAGGGTGGATGATAAAAGGGAAATGGGGCGATAGTTTGATGGTTTTTCCAAGTCTCCACCCTTATGCAATGGTATAATTATCGCAGAACTCAAACAAGCAGAAAACGCTCCTCTGAACCAGGAGTCATTTAGAGCCCATGGTAAGGCCTCCAAAGCATTGTCTGGCAACCTCAAAAGCACTTCGGCCGAGATTCCATCCGCTCCGCAGGATTTCTTGTTCTTAATTCCCAGAAGAGCATCTCTAACTTCTGCAGCATGAGTGGGGAGGAAACCGAATTATTGTGGCACAGACACACTTGTCATGTAAGAGAGAAGGTCATCCGATGGAGGCTGCTTCTGAGTCAAGCTCTCAGCTATAGTGCAATAAAAGCTGTTTAGTGTGTTGGAATCATTGTAGACATTTTCGCTGTTGTGCCCCAATTTAGCACGCAGTTCATTAATAATTATAGACCAGCTCGCCCTCTGCTTGTTATTAGCTCTTGTAAGTCTGCTTTGATAGTAAAGCTCCTCAGCAGTGTTTATACGTTTTCAATATATTCTGCGGTATCTATTACAGTATGCAACAATGTAATCATTGCAACAGAATTTCTTCATATAGTTGAGCGCACGCAGATTAGCTCCAGACAGCCTTAAGCCTTGAGTAAGCCACGGTTTATGCTTCTTGGGTTTGTGCTTAATCCAACGCAATGGAAAGGCTCGGTGGAAGACATCAAGCAAGCGGGAATGAAACGAAGTAATTGGTTCCGGGGACAGACGCACACCTAACCAGTTCACACCAGGACCAAGTTGACTAAACTTATCAAAGGCAGATGTGCTAAAGATCCTACCCCGTTTACGCTCTGTTTTTCTCTAAAACAAACCCGTGAATGTACAGCCAACCGCCTCGTGATCAGAGAGACCTGCACTTAAAACTGAACAGGGCACATTATCAAAATTGGGACATATATAGTCAAGAGTACTTCATGTAGTTTCTATCACTAAAATTAATGTTAAAATTACCAGAAAGTAATATGCTTAACCCAGATGAAATTCCAGATAAAGCAATGTCAAGCTTATCAAAAAATTCTTTTACATGTGATGAAGGGGAACGATAAACATTGTAACATTTGAACGTTACAAAATATACAGGAGGTTAAAATGCAGAAGAAATTTCACTCAGACACCAAACGAGCCTTCAATGTATCCGGACGTTAATATCTCAGGCCCATAAGAATGAAAGCAACTACATAATCGTCGACATAATTAACAAAAATGTAAAAGTAGATTCAATTTTTCCTAAATTCATCAGCAGCCATTAAAACAATCCTGTATGCATCTTCGAATAAATAACGTCATTATTCACCCCACGTTCATATAATTAAAGATCAACCGCGAAATGTAAACTGATTAGCGGCCATTATTCGCCAGTATCGTTTAAATTAAAGATAACGTCTCTTAAGATTGAAGAGATAAAATCAGCCCTTGATTGCTATCTCTTTTCGAATTACGATTCGCTAATTGAATTTTTCGGTGCTCGAACATCGAGGAGAGAGAAACCTGCAATTAATTGGAGCGAGCCTAATAAAATAATGGGCCCTGGTTACGCTTGATTTCCCCGCATGGGTTTGGTGCATTGTGCATTTGATTGCATGTATATTTCAGCTTTGATTTCAAATAAATTGCAGTTAATTAGTGATAAGTTGGCACTGAACGGTAATTAAAATTATCTAGGGCACTAATTAACCAAAATGTCTGGAATTAATATTCATTTTAATAGTTGCAGCTTCATAGATCGGAAATGAACCAACAACTAGTTGGTATGAATCGGGTGCTTGTCACAACCACCTACTGAAGTTAGAAAGTCTTAGAGTGTACGAAAGGATATTGTGAGCTGTTATAAGAAATATCAGAAAGGCATCACATATGACTTAAGGAAATGTTGCCATAATGCAGCTGAGCTAACAACTGTGTGTCCTAAAGCAATAAAGGATAATTTGATATTTGAGAATATGAAGTGAACAAAGACTAAAAGTAGCAATACTGGACTGGACAGGTGAAGGTTTAGGTAGGATCAATTTATAACTTAGGTGCATGACTGTACTAGTTATAAAAATATATCCTTCAGCATCTTACATGATTTTTAAAAGGGTCAGTAAATTGTAGAAATTAAGAAAATGGTGCTTATCCCATCTTGGTCTTTCTGCAGAGATAAGAATTCGTAGAATAAGAGATTTGAACTGAAGTTGGAATAAAAGTTCAGAGACTTGGAGAAAAACTTGGAATTTGTACAGGTTTAGATCAAAATATGCCTGTTTCCTATACGCACCCGAAGAAAAATGTGACACGTAGAATAATATCTGGGCTGCCTTTAGGAAGCTCCACCATATTCTCAGAAACACGACCATCCCAATAAACCTGAAGAAAAGAGTGTATGAATCCTGCATTCTCCAAGTTGCCACATATGGATTAGAAATAATGGCCTTGATAAAATAAAGGGCCACTCGTCTTAAAACCACACAAAGGGCTATGGAACGTGCAATGCTTGGAATCACGCTAAGAATCGAGATTAGAGAAAAAACTGGAGTGACCGACGTGATGAAGCATGTAGCAGAGGCTGCTGGGTTGGACATGTCGCGAGACAGGACAGTTATAGATGAACGGCAAAGGTAACAAAATGACGATCAAGAAAAACGAAGAGTATCAGAGGAAGACCGCAGAGAATATATGAATGAAATAGTGGGAAGAGACTGGTTCCAGGAAGACCAAGATCGACAAAAGTGGAAACCACCATGAGAACCCTGCGTCCTGGAGTGGACGAAATAAGCCTGAAGAAGAAGAAGAAGAGGAAAAGAGAGGGCTAGTGTGACAAAAAGCATGGTCTAAGGCCTTTTAAAAAATGATAGGCAAATATCGAAAAAAAAAATTAATTTTACCTTACACTAATCCAATTTTCATAACTCCATAATTAAAAGATCATCTACCACATTAGCTACACTTCTTCATGAGACTCTCAATAGTCGATAATCGTCGCTTTTCACTTTCAGCGCAGTTTAACTGTTCAACGGATTAAATAGCGAATTGGATGCGATTAACGTGCATCATTTAAGAAGAAAATTAAATTAAAGTGTTTGAATAAATTCTTATATGATTAGCCATTATAATAGTAAAAGGTTATAAATTCCTTTTATTCTGTATTATCGTAAGTTCATTACTAGTCCGTGTTTATTAATAATACTAATATTTATTTACCAATTACGCGCTACTCAAAGCATTTTATCGGCACTTTGTAGGTTGAGTCGTCATAATATTACGCTAGACTTCACATATATCATGCCTATTTTGTAATAAAAGACGTTTTCAACATTTCTGCAGCAGTGGAGATTTTTAGATGCAACAAGTAGTTGGACGGTGGCTAAATTTTGGTATCCAACCTTTAAACTTTAAAATTATTTACGGAACAACGTTCGCACATTGACAATTAATTACAAATTGAAAGGGAAACGCGTAAAGCGAAATACCCGTTGCCACTCGTTCCTTTGCATAAGAAATAACGACCTGAATTTATTGCTACTAATTGGAGCCAAATTTTAGTTGAAATGTGGTAATTGGTTCGCATAAAAGCTTTTTGGATTAATTCCAATATTTAAGAATAGATAATGTTATACAAAATACGACTTCTTCTGTCCAGTGGAGAAACCCTCATGATATAGATATGCAAGCCAGTTAGAATGTTGCCTCATGTTTGATAGATGACCCAGTGGCTTACACCCTTTTCCATTGCCCTACCACTCTGCCAGTTTAAAATGTATTCAAGAGCCTACGAACTTGAAATATTATTCTACTAAATAGAATATTCACAGCACGTTCGTCACCCTACTATTTGAGAGATATCGAACCTCATTCTTCTCTTACTCTTTCATTAATTCAAGAAATGTATGTCATCTTGTGTAATTCTGATATGGCAAAGGCATGTGCACAGGGTCTTATAATATTTATATTAAAGATATTATTTTAATACAATACAATACAATACAATACAATACAAATCATTTATTTCCATCAGACAATCATTTTACAGAATTGTATTGGAATAGTCACAAAAATACCTAAAACTAACGCAGCAAGAAAAACTAAGTAACAATCTTTAAAAAATCATCCACTCTATAAAAGCACTTTTCTATCAAAAATGTCTTTAAAGTAAGCTTAAACTGATGGACGCTTTTGCATCTTTTAATATGGTTTGGGAGATTATTAAAAAAAAGAGGACCAATATTATTTGGTGATCGAGATGCCACTTTTGTCTTACTTAATTTTGGGCGTAAATTTTCCCTATTTCTAATATTAAAATTATGTACATCAAAATTGCGTTGAAATTTAACACTATTATTAAAAACATATAAACAAATTTCAAAAATAAATAAAGACGGGACAGTTAAGACATTATATTTTATAAAAAACTCTTTACAGCTTTCTGTCGAAGAAATTCCTGCCATGGAACGAATACATCGTTTTTGAGAAACAAAAACATCAGTAGAAAGAGTTGACCAACCCCAAAAACAAACTCCATATCGCAGTCGAGAGTCAACATTAGCAAAATATACTTGTATCAGTTGATTCATAGTTAGAACAGTTTTTAATTGTCTTAATACATAGCTCTGAGAGTGAATTTTAGGTATCAGATATTCACAATGGGCTTTCCAGTTAAGGTGTGAATCAATATGAAGACCAAGAAACTTAGTAGTTTCACTAAAATTAAGTTTATTACCATTTAGCAGAACTTGAAGTTCGTTTATATTTTTTTGTACATTATGGAATCGAAGAAGAGTGGTCTTAATTGGGTTTAAATATAGAGAATATTCTGTAAACCAAGAATTAATTTTTTCAATCAAACTATTACAATTACTCTCCAATACCAAGTCAGATTTATTAGAAGTGATGGCTGAAATGTCATCAGCAAAAGCAGTAAATGAAGCGTTTGTATTTATACTATCAAATTGATTAATAAATAAAAGAAAAAACACCGGACCCAAAATTGATCCTTGGGGAACTCCAGTGCTTATATCAACTGTTGATGATGTAAAGTTATTTATATTATTTTTTAAGTCGACATATTGGAGTGAAACATATTGCTTTCTTTCGAGCAAGAACGATTTAGACCATTCAAAGGATTGCCCAACAAAACCATATTTCTTTATTACCGATAAAAACTTATTGTGATCCACACAATCGAATGCCCTACTAAGATCACAAAATATCCCAGCAGGGCACTCGCCTGCGTCAACCAGTTCAACAAGCCTCTCATAAAAAGTATGTACTGCTGACATAGTACTCTTACCCTGAGTAAAGCCATGCTGGTTAATTGATAAAATGCTATTATTAATAATATGCTGAAGCAGTCTATTTAAAAAGGCATATTCAAACACCTTAGAAAGCACAGAAGGAACAGTAATTGGCCTGTAATTTTCGACATTAAGTTCATCTCCTTTTTTAAAAATAGGAATAACTTTACCCACCTTTAATCTACTAGGAAATTCTCCACAACAAAATGACAGATTTACAAGGTGTGTTAGTGGCTTTATTATAAACAATAGCACCTGCTTTATAAGAACATTAGGTATTTCGTCAAAACCACACGATTTATTATTTTTTAGTTTCTTAAAAAGCAAGGTACCTAGTTCATCTTCTGCATATGGACAGAGTTTAAATTTATTATGTGTATTAAAAGTAAAGTCGGGTATACTATCATACGGCGTAATGTTCTTAATTATCCTACTTGGAGCATTTTTATAAAAATCGTTAAACATATCAGCCAATTTCATAGGATCACAAATTTCTCTATTTTGATCATCACGCAAAACTATATTTTTCCGATGAAAACTTTTATTTGTCATGTGATTTATTACCTGCCAGCATGCCTTAGTAGTGTTATTAGAAGACATAATTTTGTTTTGATAAAATTTTTTTTTGGTATCTCTAATTAATTTATTATGTGCTTTTTTGGCCTGGGCATAGAATGGTTTTAAATTCGGGTTTATTTTTGAAAAGTGATGAAGGTCTTTTAAGTCACTGCTTGATTTTTTTACACTTGGTGAAATCCAGGATTTTGAACTATTTTCTTTGCATGATTTATGCAGAGGAAAATGTAAATTATAGTAAAATTGGACAATATTAAAAAAATGTTCAAAAGACTCAGAAATAGTCAACCCATTATAAACTAATTGCCAAGTCTCATTAAATAGTGATGCTCTGAAGTTATTTATTGCATTTTCGTTGAAGTTTCTTTTCCAGATATAAGTTTTATTTGATTTTTTAGAGCACACCTCAAAGTCTCCCAGAGTGGTTCTATGGTCAGAAATTGTATTATCGTAAACACAAGTTACAACCTGGTCCATATTAGTAAAAATATGATCTATAGCTGTTGCTGATATTTCTGTTATCCGGGTCGGCCAACCTCCCCTGTGATGCAAACCAAACGTTGATAAAATATTACACAGCTTTAAAAAGTTTGTACATTTAGACCTAAAACAATTAAAATTAAAATCGCCGCATATAATCATATTGCAATTAGGAACAAATATTAAGTCAAGAATTTCCTCAATTTTTTCGAAAAATACACCTACGTTGCCGTCGGGTGAACGGTAGCAATTTAATAAAATTGTTCTACTGTTAAAAATACAGCATGATATCGCACATACTTCAATATCCTTCTCAAAACAGAATTTTTGTAGATCAATAGGCTTAAAAGATAAATCATCGCGTATATAAATAGCAACGCCACCTCTAATATGATTATGTCTATTATAAAAACTAGCAACCTTATAACCATCAATTGGGAACATTGTAAGCGATAGATCCGTTGTCCATGTTTCATTGAAACAGTAAAATAGCAGGTCTTGGTATACTGACATTTCTATTATAAGTTGATTAATTTTATCAATTGTTAACCCCTGAAGGTTTAGAAAAAGAAGCTTAGGATTGAAGATTACCGGGTCGATTCGGTAATTTTTCTCGGAAAGAAAAAACGTTGAATATAGCAATCCTGAGGCCACATTTCTGGATTCATCGCTGCTTTAAAATTTTTTTCGTATATTGAAATTTTAAAAGAAGAATATCGGTCTGGATTTTTAGACTGGATACTATTAATAATAACTTCTGGAAAGTATGGAATCAAATAATTTTTCATTGCGTCTTCACTTGTTGTAGGTGCAAGCCTGGAAACATGTAACGCTACCATTTTAGGAACAGCTGAAGGCATACTGCTATCTGTTTTAGAATGAGTACCAACCACAAGTTTTGGTTTTCTTTTATTTCTAACTTCCTTCCAGCCATCGTCGCCATTTTGCTTAGGATCTTCAGCAGTTATTAAATTATTTAAAATTCTATGTGACTGGGCCTCGTATATGGCATGTGAAACTTGCTGGGACGTAACAGCAGTACGAGAGATTTGTCCGGTGTTTCGCTGGCCTGCTATAGATTTCTCATGGGCAATGGTGTCGACTGATGCAGAATTCGAGGCAGAACCCGATAATGATTTTGATTCTCGCACCGTCGTCCGAAGCTTTAAGTGAAATCTGCTTAGGCTGCGCCGGCGCCGTTTTCATAAATGGAAACATTTATTTTAAATGACCATTATTATTACGTTTTTCCAGATTACTGGAAAGAAAGTTTTCTTAAAGCCATATTTAAAGATGGTGATAAATCTCTTGTTACTAATTATCGTCCTATTAGCATCCTCAGTGTGATACCTAAAGTGTTTGAGAGTCTGGTTTGTGACTTTTTAACCCTTTTACTCGAGCCTCATCTTATCAGTCAGCAATTTGGTTTTGGATCCTGCAGATCTACTGAGCTGAACCTATTAACTTATGTGGATTTTTTGTTTGACTCCTTGGAGAAAGGATATCAAGTTGATACAATTTATACAGATTTCTCCAAGGCGTTCGACAGGGTGTCTCATGGCATGTTGGTCCATAAGCTCAGAATGATTGGGGTTGATGAACCAATGATTTCCTGGTTTGGCAGCTACTTGTCTGGTTGTAGACAGATGGTAGAAATTGGTAACTTTCTTTCCAAAACAATTCTTATTCCTTGAGGAGTTCCACAAGGTTCGCATCTTGGGCCTCTTCTGTTTAACACTTTAATAAATGATATTCATGAATGTTTTTCCTCTTCCCTTTTTTTGCTGTTTGCTGATGACTTAAAGTTGAGCTGTCTGGTTAAATCTCCCAATGATTGTGATAAGCTTCAATATGAGCTAATTAACTTGTTGAATTGGTGTACAAGAAATGGGATGAATCTGAATGCTTCCAAATGTAAAGCTATTACGTTCTCTCGGTCCAGATCCCCTATCAAATGTGAATACAAGATTGGTCAGCATTGTCTTGATAATGTACCCTTCATCAAGGACCCGGGTGTCACATTGGATGCAACTCTTTAACTTTCTGATCACTTAAATAATGTAGTTAACAAGTTCAGATGCTTGGCTTTATTAAAAGAAGCACACAAGATTTCACTGGGATTGCCGCCTTAAAAACTCTTTACTGCTCTCTTGTCCGTCCCCATCTTGAGTACGCATCCTGTGTGTGGTCGCCTTTTTATGGTGTGCATATTGAGTCCTTGCGTCATGTTGAACATACATTTTTAAAGCACATTGCTTTGAAATTAAACATTTTGGGCAATTACAACGATGCATATTTACTTGCTTTGTTAAATATGTCACCCATTACTATGCGTCATAAGAGGAGAGACCTAATTACTTTTTCCAATATTTTGCATGGTAGAGCTGCTGCACCTTTTTTGCTCAATAAAATTAATATTCATGTTCCATCTAGACCTACCAGATCTACGGTTAGTTTTCATTACCCTATTCATCGCACCAATTATGGACTGAACAACTTCATATCATGAGCTGCCAGACTAGCCAATCAATACGATGACATAGACTTCTTTGCAACCTTTGACTCAATCCTGTGTCGAGTCACGAGTACTCTTGGCTTGACTAATTACTAGGCGACCTTATCTAAGCAATATATGATCTCTGTAATTTTATGGACTGATAACTTTTTGTATTGTAACCATAGATACTATTATGAATTTATCATCCTGTTATGAATTTATAATTTACCATTAACTGTAATTGGGCTTGCCCGTTGATAAATAAAAATAAAATAAAATTTATTGACAGCAGCATTATTCGAAAACGCAGGAAAAGTCTATTATTTGCGCAGTAAACTGCCGCTTACCGGTAATTGAGATTTGCTTTTTAGTACACTTGTGCAGGCAACCAGAATATTATAATATATTAGGATTTTTGTAATAATCAATGCATATCGGGGTGATGTGGTTAAATTATAGTTTAAGGAACAAAAATTGGCATTTCGAAGAACAAACATTAACTCATCTAGGTAACATTAAGAATCGTGATAACTGAAGATGACACTTATCAAAGATAAAATATGTCGCTTGTAAAAGAAAAATAAACAGAAATAAGCACAGAAACACATTTCTAAAAACAAACAAAACCGAATAAATTTTCAATACTTACGTTCAAGGATGTTTGACACATATCGGCCAGTTCCCAACAGACGTCATCGTCTGAAACAAAAAAAAAATAATTAAAAATTGAATAAAAGTTCATTTATAAAGTATCTACTTTTAGAAAGGTGAAATTAAATTAACATAAAACTCATACATTAAATGCTAAAAATGGTACGGAAATTTGCAACAATACGTACGTATTTATGGTTTTTTGTGACATTAATCGGAAAAAATTCACAAATTGAAATAGTAATATTTTCCTACGTTCAAATTATCAATAATAGTACCAAAACTGTATAAAAAGCTCTTCTGCTTGCAATTTTAAGTTCTTTAATCTGGCTGCCTCGAAAAAATGTATTCCAACCAACACTTGACACTGCCAGTCTAATTTATATTACTAAATATTTCGCTAAGATAGAAGAGATTTTGAAAAATTTAGAAGCTTTTGAAAGCCTTGAATTCAGTGTTGTCAAAAGCAGTTGCTGTGAAAAGCAGTTGCTGTCAAAAGCAATTTTTCCTCATGCACCAGCTCATAACAAGAATGAAATATATTAAGTAATCAATGGCATAAGAGATTTCCCTAATATGATAACAACTTTCTGGAACATTTGCAGGTTTCAAAAAAATATATATCAGGCTTGAAAACGAGAACATCAAAAGCAACTGTTTTCCATAACGAAAAAATTAAAGTCAAATTGAAATTAATGTTATATATTTAATTAAAGGCAAGATAATATAATAATAAAAATCGCAAAGACAGTTTCAAATTTATCAGCTCTCTAGACATGTCCCCCCAACCATATGTAACTGAATCCAAACAAACCTTAAGTATTGGCAATAACTGCCACCATAGGTTACGGCGCGGGTGGGGAGGGACTGCCCCCAAGGAGGGGTCCTATCACCACTACTGCGGGCCTGCGGTAGATAGTCTACTAGACATGATAGAAAACGAACGATGCTTCTGCTTATGCTACGCAGACGACTTAGTCATAGTAGTAAGGGGAGGATCATGGTGCTATGTTTCAACAAGAGCACAAAAGGCCTTGAACATAGTAAGCACATAGTGCGAAGAGGAGGAACTGTCAGTTAATCCGCTGAAAACCACAATAGTCCCAGTCACAAAGAAAAGAGCATTAAATTATCTGGAAAATCCAATGCTCAGCGGGATAATAATTATCTTTATGACTTGGGGACCGCATCGTAGCAACGTCACTCAGAAAGCAAAAATTACACTTGGCAGATACAGGCGACTTTGCGGGAGAAACTGGTGGCTGAGCCCCAAATTGAAGCTCTGGTTGTGGAAAATGGTGGGGAGGCCCATGCTATGGATCTATAGCCTGTGGCATAAGGGCCACGCACCCAGGTGCTATCAGGCAACTAGAAGGCGTACAAAGGCTGGCATGCCTGTGCGTCTCGGCGGCTATGAGAACAATCCCAACTGCAGCACTGGAAGTCCTGCTAAATCTACCTCCATTACATATCGCCATCCAGGGAAACGTAAGAATGATGCAGCAAAGCAACAAGCCCACAAGCTGGAAACTAGAGGACAGCGAAGAAGATCATGAATCTCTTCGAAATGCCATCAGAACAAACAACCCCCTCCTATGGGTTTGATAGCCCTTCTCAGTAGCAATTGTATGCAAAGAAGAGTGGGAGGGGAGCCTCCTATAAAAGCAGACCAAGCATACCACACCGACGGCTCTAAGACCAGTAAAAGGGTGGAAGCCGGGCCCATGGACCAAGGTCAAATATCTCCATAAATATAAGCAGTCAAGTCACAGTGTTCCAAGCAGAGATCGCGGCAATTCAACACTACACCATGTAAATAGAGAAACCGAACATTAGAAAAAGGAGGGTCTTAAAAGCAGTTAGTGCACACAAGGTCAGATCTAGACTAGTCAAAGATTGCATAGGTGCCCTTGAAGAAGTCGATCGTAACAACAAGCTCACCACTGCGTGGGTTCCGGGACATGAAGGCCATCAAGGCAGCGAAGAAGCTGACAAACTTGCAAAACGGGGCGCAAGTAAGGTTACGTTGGGACCTGCGAGATAGCAGAAAGAGTCTTGAAAACAGCAGTTAAAAGCTGGATATATGAACAATCTCTAAACTGGTAGTTGCAAACACCGGGGCAACTACAGGTCAAACAATAATTCATAAAACACGGCTCCCCAAAATTCACGGTAGATCTAGTAAAGAGGAGTCACAAGACGACAAGAGTATTAGTGAGTCATCTCAAAGGGCACTGTAGAATGAACAGACACATGGAAGATCGATAATAGCCGCTGCAGGTTCTGTCAGGAGGAGGAGGAAACTCCAAAACACGTGTGGTGCGAGTGTGAGGCTCTCTGCGGGCTCATCATGTATGCAAAGCTGGGAGAGACCAAACCCGGATGCATATTCATATGTAGCAGACGCGTCAGCACCTTGCCATAAGTTTCTAAACAGTTTTTTTCTTGATTTTGCGTATGTCTTGGGTTAGTTTGGGTTAGCACCTGGTTAGTGTCCTTTTATTGAGCCCCCGTAGCGAGCGTGCTGAAATCGGTAAGCTTTTGTAGCTCTATAAAAGCTGATTGATTTGGGCACCTGGAATATAATATTTCACTTTCGCATGGCCCTCCGCTCGCTTCGCTCGCTACGGGGGCTCAAGAAAAGGAAACTAACCAGGTGCTAACCCAAACTGACCCAAGACATACGCAAAATCAAGAAAAAAACTGTTTAGAAACTGATGGCAAGGTGCTAACGCGTCTACTACATACAAATATGCAACCCGGACCTGCTAGGTACATGAAGGAGCCGGTACTCCATTTATGGAGTCACATTAGGAAGACGGGACTGGGTGAGGTCCTCTAAGCATGGGTCGGAGTGTTACAACAAAACCTGCATAGGTTGTAAGGGCAGAGGCGGGTACCAGCGTCAACTCCCTTCAATTCTTTCTCTATCGGCGGCAGATAATTGGGCACGTAACTGCGAAACTTTGTCTCTATTTAACCAATAATTGTCTGATATCATAAATATATTGAAATTCCATAAATGAACTTGAATTTGCAGCACCCTGTATAGTAAAAAGTCAATTTTGCCAATTGCAAGAGACATATTTAGAAAGTCAAAACCTAAATCACTTTCCAAAATGTTGCGTTTCTTGTTTCTTTATATTACCTACCTAGAGGAAGGTAGGGCAAATTAGAAATCTTTGGCTACTTTGCTTTGCATGTTTTTACTGTCGAACTTTTATTTTTTTTTTTCAACTAACAATTTTGGAGCTAAAGCTTTCGAGAACGCAACTCAATTTTTGCAAACTATGAAATTGTTTCTTAAATTGTTTGCTTTATGCATATTATGCTACTTCCGTTTTACAAATGAGCAAAGTGGACCAGAAGACGTTTTATTTTTCTATCGGACATGCTGTCCTCTTCTTGTTCCCCTGGAAGGTTTCTACTTTGTCCTCTAGCACATATTTGGCATTTTGTTGTTAAAAATCTGGACTCGAAATCGACACAAACATGATTTTTTTCAATATGTATATGTTAAGGCAAGACCAAGACAAATGCACTGTACACTTTACCAAAACTAGCCAATATTTTGTTCCACTTTATCCGTCCTTACCCTAATGCATTTCTTACATTTTCGGATTTTTAAGGCACGTCAATTTTCTGTAAGAACCTAATAGAACCAGTTTAAACGAAAAGTGTAATTAGACAAAAATCACTAGTTTTTAATAGTAAAAACTTAAGTATTTGGTAATATTACGGCGTATACAAAACTTTTCCCAAACATAAATTTGATCGCAAATTCAAACCGCATAGATTACCAGTGGGTTTAAAGCTCGGTTTAAAGTCAGTAAAAAAGACGAAATGGCACATGCCCTAATTTCTTGAGACACTCTATATAGTTCAAAATATTACAACGTTACGTGCGGGGGTGTCACATATTGTATATATTTCATTGTTTCCGGATTTTGTTGTATGTTGTATGGAAACAATATTGCAAAATTTAGACGTTTTTAGTATCTCGAAGCGATGCTTTCTTTACTCCGTCTACCTATTAGAAGTTCATACGAAATTGATCATATGAATAATTTGTAATTTTTAGTCTATAACTCGACATATTTTGTATTATTAAAGGCGCATTGAAATATTAAATAAACAGAATAATATTTTTATGATTAAGTAGATAATTATTCTACTAGCATCAATTAATGATAACATTGATAACACCTGATAATAAAAGTATACGATGCACCATTAAACATTTCCATAAAAACATACCAATAAAAAAAAACCTTAAATCCTTTAAGATTACGCCATGTTCTACCCCCCATCCAATATCAAACAAATCCACAGAAACCCATAAAATTTACAAAAATACGACATACGCTGATTTGGTGTCTATTCTTCATTCACCCCAAAACGCATAAACTTCAGCCCCCAGAGTATCTGATCAGGGTTGACGTGATCCTAAACAACCAGTCAAATCCGACGACAGGGGGTGGTTTGAGCGGGTGGGGGCGATTGCAACTACCCTAGGTTGTCGGATTTTACAATTTGCACCCTCTCGATATGTATATGCTTGTGCATTAGCGATGCCGAATGAGAATATATAGGGACCGATCGAATAAATAGCACCGATTAGCGACCAAAACTGCTATTATGAATTAGCGATATTACCTATATCGAGTGAGGTGAAAGGAGTAATGAGAACGCATGAGGAAAATTCTTCAAGGGAAAAACCTTTAAGCCTTATAGAAGAAAACGTAAAAAATTGAAGTTAAATTTCAAGTTAACCAAGTCACAGAAATGCATGTCCTCGAATACCCACATATCAAGGGGCGGTCCGCAATATAAGATTAAAATGGCTAATATTTTAAATATTTTGTTAGGAGAGTTAAAAAATTAAATGTATCCGGTTAAAGTGCTTGAATTTGAGTATTCGACATTTCACAAATCTAAACCCAATAATCTTCTATACCCGTTAATTTTATTGTTCAATTATCTAACATTTATCATCCTTTCATCGACTCCTCTTCTGGTTTTTTCATTTTTCTGCGGTATCAATTGTCAAATTTGTGTCTATTAGTTACAGAGCTTTAAACATGTAAGTACATAATTTTTGCTCGGTCCCTATGTAATGCAGTTGAAGCCATGCAGGGGCGTATGGGTGAAATATTTAGATGACAACAGATTGAAGGGAACACAGAGGGAATTCTCCGCCCTTATAGGGAACAAGTTACCAATTATTGATTTCATCACATGGGCTTTTGGTATTGGTCGGAAAATTATGGGTTTTATTGCCAACATCAGATATCGATATCGCGTGAGCAAAGGGCGTAAATTTGGTGCACATTTTATTTTACGTAATTTTATCCACTTAGTCAGACATTTTAATGTGGGACAGTATTATTTTATTTCGATCGACAATTGTGTGAAATTGTATGGAATACCTATATAGTATTATTCCAGAAGTAAAAAGTTACATGATACTGAAAATCTATGTTTCTTGATGCATAGTGCAGTATAACCAACCCGGGTCGATTCAAGATTGTTGAATGAGATAAGTAAAGATGTGCTTTGTCTTTATTTTGCCAATGACCGTCAAAATAGATTAAAAAGAAAACCAATTCCTCGGTTGTGTTATTAGTATATGTTGCACATCTTTACTTACCCCTATTGCGCTTCGACGAAACACAATTAGGGAAACTTGAGAGAAAGGTGCGTCCCGTAAATTAAACCACAGATTCCCATTTTTTTAGAGAAAACTTGACGGACTAAGTCTGGAATTCACGGGGGGTAATTAAATTACAATACATTTAAATCTGAAGATGTTGTTGTTAGATAGCCAGACGCGCGCCGCTGGAAGGTACTGAGGTCCTGGACTACGGAGGCTTCCCAGCGACTTAGTTGCAAATTGGACCAATATCTCTAGAATGATCATAACATTTATATCTAGGATATTCTCCCATCAGGGTAGTAAATGGTTAGTATAGGCCCTTGCGTACACTCTCAGTCATACTAAAATTAAAATCCTAGCACGAAAAGACAGCAAATAATACATTTTGGTTTTCATTTAAAGCAGTGTTGTTCACAGCATAAAACGATTTGATTAAATATGTACACATGTTATGCCATCAAATATGTATTATCCATGAGAATAAAAGAAATAATTGTGCAAATTAGGTTAATAACAATATTATAAAATTTCATTTTACCGACCTGTAATGACATGTTGTAACACAGAAGCAAAACAATTCACTAAAATAAACTGTCCACTGCGCTGGTCTTCGATTCTCTATTCCCGCTCTCGAACGATACGCTTTGGGATCTCCTCCAAAAAACCTCGCAAAACCCGACTTCAATTTATGACTTGTTTTTATCTTTTACATGTATATAGGGTGTCTCAAAATTGAATGTATCAAGTCTAATGAAATAATATTTTAAATAGGTGGGTTACCTCAATAGATCGATTAATAATAATAATAATAAGCATTTATTTCCAACAGGCATAATGCCAAATTACCGGAAAATCGAGATTACATTGCTTACAACATTAATATAAAAAAAAAAACATTTAAACCTAATATTAAACTAACTAATCACTACAATAAGTACCTATGCATTTTAAATAAAAAAGAACAACCCAAAATCTGCACTAGTTTCAGAAAAAAAATAAATAAAAAAAATAACAAAATTATTCCACCAGCTGCCAACAAGGCATTCCACAACCTAGTTTCCCAGAACAAACTAGTAATTAGACATTAAATGATCCTGACATTTTACATATTGTAAGCAGCTGTGCCAAACTACAAATATTTAAATCACACTCACTGCAAACAAGGTTGAAATTTTTGCACATTACATATAATGGATCATGCATCAAAACGTTTGACCTAGCCTGATCCAAAAGAAAAGATGGTCTGTGTCTGGCCTGTAGGCGGGGTACATGAAGGGATAATTGTGACAAGAGAAAAGGGCTATCAATTTTATTATTTACCAGCTTCCATAGAAAACTAACTGAGTGCAGCATTCTACGCTGTGCCAGAGTCACACCATTAAATCTTAATAATAGAATATTATGATCAATGCCCCGCTCAGGGTACACTCCATCTTCCCTGTACACCTGATATTTAAAAAACTGTCTCTGAACCGCCTCCAAGTTGTTGACATAGCACTGATAGTGAGGATTCCAGATTATAGAGCCATACTCAAGTCTTGACCTGACAAAACTATAAAATAACAGTTTAACAGCTGAAAGATTGTTGAAACGGCGACAATTTTTAGCACAAACCCAAGAATTCGTGAAGCCCTTAAAACCAAATCCTCAATATGCGGGATAAACGTGAGTTCTCGGTCAAATATTATCACACATAGTTGACTTCTTTTCAAGTGATATATTATTTATCTGATAGTCAAAGAGTAACGGGTTTTTAGATCTGGAATAAACCATAACACAGCATTTGGATACATTCAAGCTTAGTGCATTTACACCACACCAGTTGTTAACGAAATTTATATTTTGCTGCAAAAATTGACAGTTTTCAACAGAATTTATTTGCACAAAAATCTTTAAATCATCAGCATAAGCAAGCTTTTCACAGGAAGTACTATTTATGAGATCATTTATAAATAGGTTAAATAGTAAAGGTCCTAAATTAGAACCCTGTGGAACACCTGAAGTTGGAGTAATGTTATGTGACCTAAATCCATCAACCACTACAAATTGCTGTCTACCAATCAGGTAAGAGTGAAGTAGCCTTACCAAACCATGTGAAAATCCAAATAGATTAGACAGTTTGTTCAGCAGTATAAAGTGATCAATCTGGTCAAAGGCCTTGCTGAAGTCAGTGTATATCACATCTAGTTGACCTCTCTTATTAAGTGTTGTGCTGAGTTGGTGGGAGAAAGAACAAAAAATTGGTAACACAAGAACTACCTGAATAAAACCCATGTTGATCAAAGGAAAGTCGACATCTCAGTCTTGAGAAAAGATGACGATAGAGAATGGTCTCAAATAGCTTAGAAAAGTTACATAGAATTGAAATTGGTCGATAGTTTTCGATTATTCTGGAATCACCCTTTTTAAATATAGGGCATACCCTTGCTGTTTTCCACTTCTCTAAAAAAACACTAGTAATAAGCATTAGATTGAAGATACGACTGAGCGGAGCTGACAATACTTGAGAACAGTCCTTTACTAGGAAATTGGAAATCCCATCGGGACCTGCAGTAAGTTTATTTTTGTAGTGCATCATCTACTGGAGCAGAATGGCGATACACAATATGAAAGAACTGACCAAAGGCAGAAGCTATTTCCAAGGGACCTTGGTATGTAGACAGAGAATCCTTCATCGTTGCAGGAATCTTTGACTGAATCTTCCTGCTGTGAATAAATGTCCAGAAATTTGAAGGATCAGACTTGATGCTTTCTTCTGCACGACTAACATGTACTCTGTAGGCAGCATCCACTTGGTTCTTTAAGTACGGCGTAGAGTTGCATATTTAGAATAATACATATTAGTTCGATAGATTTTAAACTCTTGAAAAGCAATCAATCAATCACAACATTTATTCAGAAAATTAACATTTTATGTGGCCTCTGTATAAGTATAGATCGCACTTTGTGTGGTTAGCGCCGCCTTACACGTTTACAAAGCCTGCTTTGTAGGGGCGCACTCGCCACTCGCGCCTAGTGCTACTCGCCTATCTAATACTTATACCCTATGTGCCCCCCAATTTTGCTGCCATATGCTTCCATGGGATTCCTTCCCTTCAAGCCTAGTATCAGTGCTCGTTGCCAGTGGCTACAGTTTTTGATACTTGTTTTCCGAGCTTAAATACGTACAGGTGAGAATCAGAGGAAAATACAACAGAAAAAACCTCTTTCACGTTTCTTTGGTTTCAGCTGGGGGCAGGTTTTGCCCTATCGTGAGGGTTGTGTAGTTGGGGGATTGCGTATTAGGCGTCGCCCAACCAATCAGAGACAGAGATTAAGCGAATTTCGCCAAGATCACTTTCCAGCGGAATTGCAAGGCGGCTGGTCAGTGCGTCTGTGGGGTGTCTTGTCTTTAGCAAGGGTCGTGGGGGTGTCTTATTCGTCATCTCGTGTTCATTGTCTACCCATACTTTTGCTAATGCAAGAAGTATGGGTGCGTATTTGTGCTATGTACCCGTACTTTTGTCGGATTGCGATCCCTCACTTGGTCTAGTTTTCGTTTACGTTCCCACACTTTATGTTATGTAGGAAGTATGGGGTCATGTTTGTTGTCTAAGATTTAATGCTCTGTCTCGGGCGGTCTTGGGTCCTGGTAAAATAGAGATGTCAGTCTATGTATGGGTCCATGTTTTTCTTGAAAAGCCTTTTCCTTTTTAAAAATGTTATTGATTATTTCCCTAGTAAATCAGGGAGGAAACCGACGTCGCCTTTGTTGCTTTAGGGCTACAGTTGACACAAATATCTTTTGTAAGATATCATAAAATGCACAGCATGCAGTAGACACCTCACAAGAATCCAATACTGGAGACCAGTCAGCCCCCGTTAACAATCTGTACATTTCAGGAAAATTTGCTTTTCGGAGATTAAACTCTGGTTGGGTAACTTTTGGAACAGGGAACTGAGAAGTATGTGGTATCTTAGCATCAATATAAAGCAGCAGTGCTGGATGATACGAGTCTTGGTCAACCAAAGGCACTGTATTTTTAACAACATTAATAACAAAATTGGCAAATGCGAGATCTAAATAGCGATTAAGTGAGTTGGGCACATTATTAAACTGTTTAAGTCCAAACATTTCACCAAAATTCCGAATACATGCATGTTTCGTACTAGGGCGGACATTAGTACCAAATGACGGAACGTTAAAATCACCCAAGATAATAATATGTTTGTTATGCAAAACATCAATAGAAGAAAGCGATCCAAAGAATGTCATAAATTCTGTATCAGTCGCAGCTGGGGGAATATAAATAACAAATATAAAAATAAGAAAATACTTAACATAACATTTTATACCTAAAATATATATTAGAGGAACATTGCTAGTAACTAATGATAAATCTAACATCTGAGAATCAAATTTATTTGAAATACCTAACAGAACTCCGCCACCTCTAGGGGCATTAATAAGGGTCATCTTTCTATCAGATCGATATACAGTGTACAAGTTTGGAAACAGTTCAGAATCCAAGATATCTGGTTGAAGCCACGTCTCGGTAATAGCGATGATGTCATGCCCTGAACACGACACAGCAGGAAAAAAATTATGAGTTCTGCTACGAAGTCCTCTAACATTTTGATAGCAAAAAGAGATCTTTGGAAGTTGCATCTGGTTTTTTGTAACAATGGATAGTATACCTTTAGAGCACTTCAACACAGTATTATCTTCGCCATTATCCCTGCGACGCTGCAGTTTTTGCTTGACATCGTGGAGCTCACTTTGCTGCAATGGTGTAAGATCTGCCTCAACATAAATTTGCCTCTGGAGAGCAAATTGTTTTTAGGACCGCAAGATGCACTGGACATCCTGACAGTTGGACAATGTGACCTTAAGAGTCTTGTGGCCATTTTTATTCGGCTTTCCCAGTTTCAGAACAGAGCTAACTTTAGTCTGTTTACCAAGTACCTGTATGAGTAATGCAGATACCTGAGCCTCTTCTGGTTCATCAGCATTCAAATTCATGTTAAAAAGTATAACATTAGTTATGCGTTTCTGCTTTTCAAACATTTCCTGCATTAAAGTTGAGTTAACTGGAGCAGAATCACGAATCGTATAATACTATTTCTTTCAGCCTGGGAGTCCCTAACATTGGATAAAACTTCCTTTATCTGAGTGGTAATATTACTTTCCATAGATTTAATTTTATCTTCCATTAAATCAATTCGTTTTTGTAAAACTGGTATAATCCGAAGTCGCTCAAGACATGTATCACAAAAATACTTGAGAATTCGTTTATTTTTTAATTCAATATCACGAATCTCAGAGGTCGTAAGACCTGTGCAATCGTCATTATATCTGATTCTACATCCATCACATTCCACAAACTTATGGCCATCCATAATGGTAACATTACATTTAAAACAGCTTTTGTTTGATTGCGACATAGTTTGCAGTTTTGCAGATCAATTGTACAACTTTTAGTACAATAACAAATTATCGGAGTAACCGGCTTTGAGAGCAGAAACGAACGTGGCAGGAAAAAATGGTATTTAAGGTATTTACCAGGTATCACCCTCGCGGAGGTTCCAATAAAAAATGCACAATGGATTAGGAATTCCTGCACAGTAATCTCCAGAGTGTGATAGATTTTCCGTTATTACCGATGTACTGTTTAACTCTCGTCACCGAATTTTGCTCCAAATTAAAGTAGAAGTTTTTTTTAATTACTACAGAGTGTTCTCACCGAACTATACGGTGAAAAACGATAGTTTATACACGTGTTGGGGTGTTTCCCAACATATTCCCCCGCCATGAAGATCCCATCTTCATTAACGAGAAAGAGAGATTAAGGACTCCAACTGAGAAATAAATACAATCTATTTACAGAACAAACAAACAAAGAATACTTCCTTAAGAATTAAAGGGAACGACGGAGCCACAGAAAGAATTAGTATTTTTTTAGCAAGGGCGTAAAATGCTACTTTTACGCCCGCGGCTGAAAATTGTTTTGGCTCTCTATATGGATTTTTTTCCTGCTTTCGTGAGTGCCATTTTGCATTCACACAAAGGGGGCCGTAAAATTGTAGTTTACGCCCGGTGGTACAAAAACCGATTTTAAGTCTTTATTTAAACTCTTTAAGCTCTGCTTAATTAATTCAGAGTTAAAAAAAAATTTAATGTTTAAATAAGCTAGGGTTACAAATGACTATATGAAAATGCATAAAACCGCAAATGCTCATCAACACTTAGTAACCCAGATATTATCGGTTTTTGATAGTACATGAGCATGTGATTTTTTTTTCGATAATCACACATGTTGTTTGTTCGAAAATGAAAATGTATGACACATATGTTTCAGAATTGGGTATAGAATTTTGTATAAATGAGCATGGATTTATTTTCCAATAATTAATCAAATATTTCAATAAAAATAAAACAAATAAGAATTATAAAATTTTCAAAATTTCATAAAATTGTCAGACTGACTTGCTTCACCGAAATGTTTTATATACTCTCATTAACCTAACTGATTCTGAAACATTTTATTTTATTAAATATTAGTGATGAAATAATCATTTAATAATAAATCTCGTTTCGCACCATAAACTCGAATTCTATTCCTGCTAAGAAAAGGCGAGACTGGTAACCACAAATAGCTGAACAAATTCGTTAACATTCCAACGCATAAAGATGAAGATAAAAACATGAATCCTAATGTATAATTAAATCATCATTTCTGGTAAAACTAAGAGGAATCCTATTCGGTCATTTTCTTATTAGATAACGTCTATGGCAGAATTATTATTTTCTATACGTAACATGTTGAATATGTGGATCTTATGGTTGGCAAGTTTTGGGCCGCGTGGTTAAAATCAAGGTTTTTTACCGAAGAGGTCAAAACCAATTATCATCAACGAAAAGAAGGAACCCTAAAAATGTTTCACTTGAATAAGTTTGGATAATTGCCCAGTTGAATAAACTGTGGGTCCGATATTTTAATGGGGTCATCATGATTAAGCGAAATCGTCGGGAAATTTTGCACATACATCTAGAATTCATAAAAAAATATATATTTTTTATTTTCACTCTATGCGGATTTGCGTCAACTAAAGCTTAAGCAGAGTATTACTGTTCGAAAATATCCTGGGCATGAGAATCGACAGATATTACCATCAAAAAGATCAATAAAAAACCTGTAGAGGTCCAATTCACGGTCGTTGAATTACTGATCTTACACTCAGCAAATTAATTCTTAAAATGCCAGTTCGGATCAAATTTAAGAACTTTGTAGGACTTCCTTAACTACAGGTCCAAATAAAGAAAATCAACTTTACTGGAGCTTGCCCCCATTTGTTGTCGGCTGATGGCCTATTAGAAACGAAGCTGTTCCCGGTTTTGGAAAGCACGTGTCTCGAAAACTCCCCCCGTAAATCCCTCTTTGTCTGAAAATTGTCCTGTTACTATTTCATTGTAAAGCTATCTTTAGATTTTATTACTAGACCGCAAGCAGCGTCGGGCATGATGGAAGTTTTCTGTTTGTTTTGACTTTAGTTTTGGGTTCGTGACATTTCGTTGTACAAACATTTATCATCCAAACATTTGTGCTGTCTAGGCAAAATGATCCACGCTATCCTAGCAGAATAAATAGAAATTAGGTGAAATTTGTATAGAAATACACGCAATCGACACGGAAGCAAATATTTCGACCATATGCCAACC